>LPNX010804934.1:125401-321589 GCA_001517045.1 Pseudotsuga menziesii
TCTTCTATTTCAGCAATATGAGAAGATGAGATATTAGATATCTCATGAACTTCCGGAGCATCAGGAGAAGGAGTCATTGCATGGAGATTGTCTTCAATTCGAATTGACTGTGTAGAAGTTTCTGCTTCTTCTTCATCTTGAACAACTTCATCAGAGAGGGTGGAGGCCGAGATTTTTGGATCAAGGATGCTTATGGTGCTGGATGTTCTCTCCAAAGTGCTATTATGATCCTCATAAATCATTCCAAAGTTTCTGTCCAATCTTGTCAAGAGTTCCTTCCGGTCTTCAATAGATCTAATGAGGTAGCGCAAGCTAGGAGAAGGACATGTTGCTATTGTTCCAAGAGCTCCATCACTTTTATTCAGCCAGATAATCTTACTAAAACACTCTTTACCGAGTCCAATAGACACCCGACAGAGACCTTGTCTCATCAGAGATGAAATCATTTTGAAGTTGTACCTGCAAAACAAAAAAAATGATCCAGTAGGAGATCTGAGGAGGAGAAGTGCCTTGTCCACAGAGACTCTGATACCATGTAAATTTGAGCATATAGATCTGTAGACAAATACACAACTCACAAAGAAGATCTCACAATTTACTCAGTTATTGAAGAATGAAACAGTGCAAAAATTGGCTTGCAGCTGTGAATGCTTTTCATTAATCAAAGAGTAACTAGATAGGTAATTACAATGAAGTACAATGGCTTTAATAGCCACAAGCAATTTGAATCCACATGAGGAAGTTCGAATTGATTAGACTCTATTTGACTGTAGGTAACCAAGACCTTGTCTAAATCACTATTGGAGGACCCAGTAGTTAACTGTCCTTGTCTAAACCATAACTGGAGTTCATCGGAGCTCTAAAACACAACTCAAGTGTTAATTTAGTGTTGATTAATGGTTAACTGACTGTGGTAGGTGAGAAATTCGCCCCACATGTGTGAAGTCAAGTAAACCTAGCGCTAACTGAATGTGGAAGACTTGAACTGAATGTAATTGACTCCTAACTTAGCTTGACTAGTCATTAACTGAAGTGAACTGACCTTGGTTGGTTTCGGCACTCCCAGTGGCTTCCTAAATTGTAGGGATTGATCTAGGAGACTCCTAAACTTATGCAATCAAGTGCAATAAGTGGCAGTGAGCCTCAATTAATGTTCCCCACACTTTAGTAACTGAAACATGTGCCCCAATTAGGTCAAGTTTACCCAATGGTGCTAATGACTATAAATAGACTAGATGGACTCCCGATTTAGACATATGACCAAATTGGACAAGGGAGGATTAATAATCCTAACATTTTTGTTCAATCCTGCGGAACACTGAGGCGGTACCAGTGTAGCATTTTGTTCAAATTTTGTAAAGCACTGAGGACAGTGCTATTTAAGGGGGAGGGGAATGTAACACCCCGGTTTTGACCCCATTTGCGTTAAATATACGTGATACATATGTTGTAAATAATCATGGTGAGGAGCTAAGGGCAAAGGCCCCACCATCGATTTAGTTATGTTATGTTTCGGATTGGAATGGTCACCGATGGTATATCGGGACATACGACATATATTAAATTGTGGCATCATGTAAATGTGGATTTTTAATTAAATGACCCAACCAGCTATGTTCACTGCAACCAAATTGAAAAGGGCATGATTCCAAAGGATATGGAGGGGGAATGCTGAACATTGAGCCATGGGGGAAAAGCCATGTGTCACCACTTTCTTCGCTCACCTTCCCTTGTCTCATCGAACCACCACCTTAATTATTTCTATTGTTAGTTGGGGTAGTTGTTGGCTGGCAAAAAAACCACTACTACGCCCACATCTGCTCTCACTCTCCACGACGTACCTTTTGGTAGCGGATGGTTTGTCCATTATCGGGATGGAGAGTCTATTTGTTTTCCCTCACGCTAGGTGGAGTTAAAAGGTTCCACATTCCATTGTTTAGGGGTTCGCCTTCCCTCTCTCAGGGGATTGTCGATCCGTGGTTGCATCCCTTCCATTCACACAAAGAACCGATTTTCCCTTGGCATGAACGGACTGTGTATTGTCCCTCCCTTCCTCTGGAGATCGTGGATGTGTTTTCATTATTGATCCCTTTTTCCTGTTTTGCGCTCCTGATCGAACAGGGTAATGTCTTGGGTGTTCATCGCTGAAATATGACTGTTGGCTGCGTCTTTTCCCTCACGTACAGAGTGGGAGTCTATCCCTTCCCCATTCTTCTACCTGTGCAAGATTCTCCAACGATTGCATTGAGGATCGGGTGTTGTGGGTTCATGGTTTTTTGTAGGCTACTGTTTGCCCACGATTGCTTGGTTGTGTTTTCCCTTTTTATGGTGGTATCGGTTGAAGATTGCTGTGAGTTCCTACGTTCTGGTCGACTGTGTTTTTCCCTTGTAAAAGCTTGAATAGCTGTTTGGCTGCTTGAATGCAGTGTTTTTGTCCTCGGACTGCATTGGAGTGGTGAATGAGGGCCTGAGGTGCTTGATAAACCTGGTGGGTTGAGAACCACATAGACAGAGCTACTGAGATGGATTTTTTCTCCACAACCATTGAATAGCACTGGAAGGGAGATCAGGGTCTGAGGGACTGCATCGCAGAGAAGGGACTGATTTCCTTGTGTTGGGTGTGTGTGGGTGTTCTAGAATCCAGGCTAGATCTGGTGTTGGTGTCTGTAGTTCTTCAATGAGCTCACCATCTTAGCATTTATCCTTTCCCAACTCCTGGGTGGCCTGATAAACCCAACTTTGTTGGCTTGGATGATCTGTTGTTCGCCCGATAAACCCAACTGTGTTGGATTGGCTGAATTGTGTACCTTTGTGGTGTTGTTATCCTTGGCTATGTGTGAGCCTGTTAGTTCCTTGTTCCTTGTGGAATCATGCCCGGCTTGGGGGTGGCAACTTTGCTGAGAGATTAAAGAGCACGCGGCCTATGGTTGGGTGGAATGTTGCAGCGACGTAGCTGGTTGCAGAATAAGTTCTCTATAAGATAAGTATTCTTGCCTAACTTGTGTATGGAATTATATTTACCATTGACGAATGATAAGGCACATGTTAAATGCTGATTTGTATATGCATGAGTGTTGATTGATATGTTTTGCTTCCATTGTGTATATGAATGATTATGCTTCGTAATATGTTTTATGTTATAAGTATCATGCTTCAGCATTACATATATGTATGTTCATGTTCGTGGGGCTAGATGCCCGGATGATCTAATGTATGGTAGTGTCCTCTTTGGCCGGTTTGAGGGTTGGGGACGTTACAAAGAGGATGTGGAAATGGACTTAGTTAAAGTAAAGGCCACTATGGAATGGCCTGCTCCACACAATGTTTCTGAGGTAGGATCATTCATGGGATTGGTTAGTTATTATAGAAAGTTTATAAAATATTTCTCACGAATAACCCATCCAATTACATCTTTACAAAAGAAAGGTGTGCCATTCATGTGGAGTCACAAATGTGAATACAGTTTCAAACTTCTAAAGGAATTGCTCACATGTGCGCATATATTAAAAATTGGGACCTAGATAAAGAGTCTTTGGTATGTACCGATGCATCACTTGAAGGACTTAATGGAGTTCTAATGAAGGAAGGACATGTGATTTGCTACGAGTCACGAAAGTTAAAAGAGCAAGAGAAAAAATACACTACCCATGACTTGGAGCTAGCATCCATTGTTCACGCACTTCACATGTGGAGGCACTACCTTCTGGAAAGTAAGTTGGAGTTAAGAACTAATCACAATAGTTTAAAGTATTTATTTGATCAGCTTCAGCTTAATCCCCGATAAACAAGATGGGTTGAATTCTTAAGTGAGTTCAATTTTGAAATCAAGTATTAAAAAAGCAAAGAAAATCGAGTAGAAAATGCACTCAGCAGTAGGGGTCAACTAATGCATGTTTTAACCATCAGTACTTGGAATTCTAAATTACAAATCATATTGCGAGAAGCATTTAAGAATGAAAAAAATTATCTATAGGTGATAACAACATTGCAAGAAAGAAAGAATTCATTAAAGTTTTGCAAATATACATTGAAAAAGGATGTTATTCCTCACTTTATAGATAGAATTTATGTACATGATAATGAAGAGTTGAAGAAAATAATAATGAATGAAATGCATAATGTACCATATGCAGGGCATCGCGGATATCAGGAAACTCTAGCAGCAGTAAAGAAAATTTATTATTGGCCAAACATGAAAAAGAAAGTGGCTAATTACATTGCCCATTGTTTAGAATGCCAAAGAATCAAGGCAGAGCATCAATACCCAACTGGTTTGCTCATCCTTTACCTATTCCAGAATGGAAATGGGATGCAGTAACTATTGATTTTATTACAAGTTTATCGAGAACAACGAGGAAACATGATTCTATCATGGTAGTGGTTGATAAGTCAAACAAATCAGCCCATATTATTCCACTTCAATCGACTTTCAAGGAAACCAAAATTTCAGAAATATATATGAAAGAAGTTTCTAGGTTGCATAGCATTCCGAAAGTCATTATGTCGGATCGATATCTGAAACTCACCTCTAATTTTTGGAAAGGCTTGTTTAAAGGGTTTGGGACTAAGCTTAACTTTAGCATAGCCTTTCATCCCCAAATTGATGGACAAACTGAATGTGTAAATCCAATTATTGAAGACATGCTTAAGATGTATGCCATGGATAAACAAAGTAAATGGAAAGAATACTTGTGTTTTGGTTGAATTCGATTATAATAATGGCTACCAATAATCTTTGAAAATGAGTCTGTTTGAAGCTTTATATGGTAGAAAATGCAATGTTCCAGTCAATTGGGACAAGCCATTGGACAAGCTAATCATTGGAACTGAAATGCTTCAATATATTGAGCAGCAAGTAGTAAAGATATAACAAAATTTATAGATGGCACAAGACCGTAAAAAAGTTACGCACATAAAAGAAGAACACAAAGAATTCCAAGTTGGGAAACTGCAAGAAGCTAGTTGTCATATTTTGTGGGTCATTTAAGGTATTATGCAAAGTTGGATCAATATATTATGGGCTAGCACAACCTCCCATGATCAAAATACGCAATGTATTTCATTTTACTGCTGAAAAAATATGTTTATGATATTAATCATGTGCTTGATTGGTCTATGCTTCAGGTGGAACCGGAAGGGGAAATAAAGGTTCAACCACTTTGCATGTTGGATCGTAGAAACAAGATACTTAGGAACAAAGTCATTGGACAGGTAAAAGTCCAATGGACCCATTACAACCCTAAAAAGGCTACTTGGGAGATGGAAGACATAATGTGGGAAGAGTACCTGCATCTATTTTGAAATGTGTATATAAACAATGTAAATATTTCTACAGTAATTTGTGTATATGTATATTTTTTATACAATGAAACAAAGTGAGGACGATGTAAACTCTAAGGCGGGGTATTGTAATACCACTAGCTTGAATATTATAATTGTTACTGCATTGTAAACATTTTTTGCTATGAATCCTATACATAGCATGGTTATTATTTTAATATAAAATTACAGCTGGTTGCATGACTATCAGAATTCTAAAGCCTTGATGGCAACAAGAATTCCATAAACAAGCTAAGAATCTAAGCACACAATTACATCTCACTGGGAATTGCAGAGAATCAGCATAAGGAGAGAAGAAGAGAAATTAATGAACACACATTAATGAATGATCAATAAATGATAATTGATGTTATTACACTGGTAATACATCCTTATAAATGAGATTTGAGTTAATGGAAGACAACTCATTGCTAGCTCATAAATCAGACATACTAAATATGATAAACCCCCATAGGTGGCTAAAGCAATTCCCAAATTAGTCAAGGATATCATGAATTAGAAAAAGCATGAGTGAATTGTTAAGAGTGATGGAAAAACATGATAATCCTGGAATATGGAGAGAAAATCATTAAATATGGGTTGGAAACAAAAGATAGCAGTTTCCTAGTTGACTAGCTTTACCTCAACCACATAAAAGTTGGAATAAAGCAGTAAAAGACAAAATTTGCCAAAAAGCGCAGATACTAATTATGGAAGTCAATAAAGTAGACATGATCAAACCAGAATCAGGATTTAAGCGCTCCTGTGGTATATATGGAAAGTGTTGACCAAGTGGTGCAAGTGGATGGCAACTATCTAGGCTAGTGGGTAGGAGATTAATCAAAACTGATTATATATTTTATCCTAAGTTATGAATTGGGTTTATTATATTCCCACACCCCCCTTTAAGTCTAACTTTATGATGTTAATGCCAAAAATATAGATGCATATGGATGCATATATCGGCATCAAGGCTATGGTCACCCTTTAACAATTATTATGTCCAAAAATATGAGGAAAGAGGAAAACCCACCTGGAGAAAATCCTCCCTCAAGAAAGGACATGAAAGGAAAACCAAAAATACTCAACTGTTGTTGATTTTTCTCCAAAATAAATGATGATGTCTGGAGGAATATTTTTCTTGTGAAGAAGAGAAATCTTCTCACTTGAATCAAGAACAGCTGCAGGATGGAAACTGGGACTATGTAGAACAACTAAGATCCAATGATGTGAAATCTCTTGAGAGTTGTAATCAGATCCAATATTATGTAATGACTTGAAATTTGAACCAATAGAGATGAAATCATCTCCAGATAGGTGAAATAAGAGCCCAAGAGAATGTATGAGGCCTCCAACTTCATTTAGACAGAGAGGATGTGTGCAAGTGATCATGTAGGAACAGAGAGAAAGCATAGAATGAAGGAGTGGGAATGCAAGGTCTCCATGGGTTGATCTAGCTTCCAAAGAATCCAAGAAACACATATTAGCACATCAATAGACTCTTGGGAATACACTAATAATGAATCCTCTATAGTAGAAGTATGAAAGGAGGAAGGAAGGAGATGTTCGAAATCTTCAAGGAGGCTCTGAGTGTTGATTCCAAGAACAAATGAGGAGATGCAGAAGCCCATGAGATCAAGTATGATAAGTGGCATGACACTAATAGCACTTGATCTAGCATAGAAATCATCCAGGAAATCACTGAGTTGAGCACCATCAAAGAGAGAAGTATGCACAAAGTGTGAAGGATCTGGCAAATAGATATCAGAATCTATGATAAAATACATAAAGAACAATGAATGTGTGAGTGAATCATCATCAATAGAAATAGCAACTCCATTAGTCACTTCTTTTTCATCAGCATCACAAGAAGATGAATCGGGATCTTCTACTTCAAGAGATACAGAAAAATATGGTTCTTTGCTTCTTGATTGAAGAAGGAAGCATTCGAATCAAAGAGGGTAGAAGCAACAGGAATTGTATGAGAGACTGTTAAACACACTGGCTCACCAAGAGGGGGGGGGGGGGGGTTAAATCGACGAGCTTGGACTTACTTCAATTTTCACTTCTTCAAGATCTATAACTTAAGTCATCATTTCACATTCAACTCAACATCATATTCATCAATGGACTATGCATAAATAATCAATTTATTCATCAAATAAAAAACATAATCATCAACACATTGCACAAGAGACACAAGAGATAATGTTTGTAATATTTTTGTATTTCAACAGCTGCAACCATGAGGTAAATCAGTACCTACTTCAATCCAAGACTCTGCTTGGTCTTTTCTTAGATTCTACTGAGAAAATAGGTACAAGACCCAGCTTGTAAATACATACAGATTGCGTCCTTGTCACATTACATCACATACATCATCATGTCATCAATCCCATCATTACACCACTGCTCATCCTTCTCATATCAACGTTCTGCTTGTAGGTTCATCTTCATTCATTCAGCATGTCATAATCAAGTCTTCAATTCTGTCCATGCTCATCATCCCAATTCAAACCTTTCACTACTCAGTCACCATTTATCATTGTCATGCATGTCTCACATTCACCAACTCTCTCATCTCAATCTGTTGTAGGTGTCATTCTCATCAAGCTCATGTTACTTTCAAGTCAAATCAAGAATTGTCACTGCTAACACTTTCATGTCGGCTGTCATGTTGTCATCATCAAGTCAACCTCTGTCACCACTGCTCTTGTATTCAGTACATCATGTCATTATGTTTATCATCAACCTGTCCATTGTCTTGTCATCGTGTCACCAGTCATATCAATGTCCTCAAAGTATTCTCACAATATGTTTGTTAATACTAGACTGAGTATATGTTGAATATGAACCCTACATCATTCCAAAACCATGATCGTGTATGCAAACTCGAATTCCTTCAATATTTGTCTTTCACAGAAATAATGTTTCTTGCAATGATTAGACGATCAAGATCAAGTTTGGCAATCTTCATACAACTTTACACCTATTGTTCGGATGCCCTAATGAATACTGTACATTTGCAGCCCAAATTTCAGAGATGAGAGGGTCTTCAAGACATTCTTTATTTGTACCAATAACGCTTGCACATCTGCCTCAAATTTCATATTAGAGAGAGTCTTCAAGATGATTTTTTTCTATACATAGAGTCTCTTCAATATAGACTTTTCAACTGAGGCAGCCCGAAAATTCAGAGAGGATATAAACTATATGTTGTTGTAGATATCTAAAGTCAAAGCTTTAAAAAAAATTCACATCAAACTTTTGAACTTAACTCTTGCGGCTCCTTAGTCACATTTGAATTTTAGAGCTAGTTTCACACCACCAAATTCTCACCATAAACCACCATGCACAAGCTGTATTCACCAAAAAACATTCGGCCACTATGTTTTTTTTCGTTTTTCAACAGTCTAAATTTCCTCAAATCTATTGTTTTCACCCACGAAATCTTCCCCTAACAAATGGTACACGTGTAGGATATTTATAGTGATTTTTTTCATGAATTTATTTTCGTAAGCCGAATTTACAAATGATAGTTAAATTAATTCTTTAAATGGATCTGACTTGGTACGTATTTGTCTTTATATTTTTATTTTCATTTAATTATATTAGCCTAAGCCAAACTAGCATTTTGGTCAAATTAATATTGATTAAAAATCTCCATTTAGTAAGGAGATAGGGCTGCTTTTAGGGCCATTTGCCTTCGCCATGTCAAGGGCTTCTTGAGGCACACAACTCCATCAAGGATCCAACCATTTTAGTATGGTCTTCTTCTAGCATTCATAAGTGATGTACATGGCTTCCAATGTAATGGCTTCAAACATTCATCAATGTGTGAGAAATCCAAATCCCCCAAAGCAGAAAATCGTCATCAAACATACCATGTCATCTACATCAACAACCTTTCCTTGTCATCAATGCCCTTCAATGCCATTTCATCATACTCGCTTGTCATGTTATCTCCAAATGACCACAGTATGGGTCATTTGGCTCATTAAGTGTCCTAATTCCCACATCTAAAGACCTTCATGTCACTAATTTTACCTTTGTCATTAATGTATCGTCATCAATGACAACACCATATTCATCAGAGACATCTTCGGAATGAATAACTTCATCAAAGAATGTAGAGGACGAGACATCTTAACAGAGAGCACATGAGAATATGTTAGGCTCGCTCTATGCTTCATCTTCTACTTCCTGCATACCAAAATCTTTGTCCACATTGTTCCAAAGCTCAAATGGATACTTAATAGAATCTATGAGACGATGTATATTTGGAGACATTCTCAAACACATAATTCCATAAGCTATATCACAATTATTTAGCCAAACAATCTTCTCTTCAAAAAACTCAAGTTCGCTCAAAGCACCGACGAAGACTTCAAATACACATTGTCTCTTCAAGTATGTGCTCATCTTTGGATTCCAATCAACATAGTTGAAAGGAGATAGTAGAGGAACTTTTGAATCCATATAGAGGTTGTTGCACCTGCAAATATGAAAAAGAGAATTAATCGATGAGCTCCCAAAGCTTTGATACCATGTTAGAATTCTAAAGCCTTGATGGCAACAAGAATTCCATAAACAAGATAAGAATCTAAGCACACAATTAACCTCACTGAGAATTGCAGAGAATTAGCATAAGGAGAGAAGAAGAGGTATCAATGAACACACATTAATGAATGATCAATAAATGATAATTGATATTATTACACTAGTAATACATCATTATAAAGGATATTTGAGTTGAAGGAAGACAACTCATTGCTAGCTCATAAATCAGACTTACTAAATATGATAAACCCCCATAAGTGGCTAAAGCACTTCCCAAATCGATCAAAGATCTCACAAATTAGTAAAAGCATGAGTGAGTTGTCAAAAGTGATGGAAAAACATGTTAATCCTGGAATATGAAGAGAAAATCATGGAGGATGGGTTGGCAACAAAAAATAGCAGTTTCCTAGTTGACTAGCATTTACCTTATCCACAAAAAAACTAGAATAAAGCACTAAAAGACAGAATCTACAGAAATGCACAGGTACTAATTTTGGAAGTCAATAAAGTAGACAGGATCAAACCAGAATCAAGATTTAAGCGCTCATGGGGTATATATGGAATGTTAAACTAGCAGCAACAAGGAAGGTCTTCCTGCATGCATGTGTTCTTGCATGCATAAGACTTAAATTAGGAAACCAATTGTATTTAATTTAATTTTCCTAAGTGTACTTTGGAAAATAAATTAAAGTGATCTAAATTAACTTTAGTGAAACACTAGTTAAAGTGAAAGTGAAATTAGGGTTTTCACTTGACCTAAATTTATAAAAGAGAGATCAATTGGTGGAGAGGAAACACACACTTGTATTCCGACAAAGACAGGATACAGACAGGGAGAGAAATTTAGATAGAGGATTTAGCTGGGAAGACGGAGGAGCAAGCAACACGATCATCGAGCTTTGTACAGTCAGTCCGTACACTCACACAGTAGGGTGTTGAGGTTTAGTTGGGATTTTCCCAATGATTCTTCCATGTAGCTGCATTCCCCAGGTTTGGGTGAATTTGCAGTGATTGTAATATTCCATATTTTCTCATAATAAAATCTATATCTGACTGCTACACCGGTCTTCCCATCTTGGGTTTTTCCGAGGGTTTCCGTACCCAAAATAACTGTCATTTTTATGTTTGTGATCTTGTGAGTTATTTCTCAGTTTTATATTATGTTGCATACTGTAAAAGATATTCATGTGTCGTTATCAATAAATATTTTGAATGCATTGTTTAGCCATAGTTGAATATTAAAGGAAAATTATAGATGGTATCAGAGCTCTGGTGAGCTAAAGCCAAGAGATTTGCAGCAACAATGATAGATCAGGGGCAAATCTATTGAAGACACAAACTTAGATTGGAGATCTAGGGTTTGACAGGTAACAGTTCACAATGGCCATGCAGTTGAGAGTTGAGGATAAACTCCAAGGTGCTCAAAACTTTCCTACATGGAAAGAAATGATCACAAGGATCCTGGACGTCAGTGATCCAGAGGAGCACATTGACTCCACGAAGGTTGCACCCACAGATCTGGCATATTTAGCAAGTTGGAAGAAGATTGATTCCAGAGCCATGCTGATTATCATGGATGGAGTGAAGGACCATATAGTCCCTCACCTTTATGGTAAGAAGACTGCATTAGAGATGTGGAAGGCTTTGGAGAGTCTATACCAAAGCAAGAACGAGAACCAGAAGATGGTGTTGCAAGAGAGGATGCGCAGCACCAAGATGGCCAAGGGAGAAGGAGTGGTGCCTTATCTCACGAGGCTCACACAGATCAGGGATGAGCTTGGAGCTGTTGGCTCTAATATTGATGATGAAGATCTAGTTCGGATAGCCCTCAATGGATTTGATAAGCCATGGGACACCTTTTTCAAGGGTGTGGTGGCTACGGAGAATCTCCCTAATTAGTAGAGACTTTGGGATGACTTTATGCAGGAGGAGACCCGTATGGGTCAAGGATGAGGATCAGCCAACAGTTCCCCACATATTATGGAGGAGGAGGCTTTAGCCCTTACAGCGAAGAGAAAGGGTAAGGAAAATAGGAAGAAGGATGGTAAGAAGAAGCTTTACGTGTTAAAGGTCAAGTGTTTTATCTGCCACAAGCAAATATTCTTTGCCTCCCAGTGCCCAGACAAGAAGAAGAAGAGTAACACTCAAATGGTTGGATCTGAAAAGGTGGAGGAGTTCAGCAAGAACTTCGATGAGGAGTTCTGCTTGATAGCTTGCATGGCAGGCACCATAGGGAGCAGCATATGGTACATCGACAGTGGAGCATCTAGTCACATGACTGGATAGAAGAGATTCTTCAGAGACTTGCAGGAGGGTGGAACAGGGATCCACGTTGAGTTGGGTGATGATGAGTGGTATCAGGTGCAGGGAGTTGGCACTGTTTCATTTGAGAGGGAGTCTAGAAAACCCCTCAGTTTTTTTGGTGTGTTATATGTTCCAGGACTGACCAAGAACCTTATATCAGTATCCACTTTGTAGGACAAGAGATATCAGGTGAAGTTTCGTGACCATAGAGTATATATCAGACCCAAGGGGTCAGATAGGAGCTTGGATCGGGTTATTGGAAGGAGGAGCGGGAAAGTGTATAGACTACACTTTGAGCCTATAAAGGCTCTAGTCTGCACCAACAACAGCAGTCAAGGTGAGTTGTAGCACAGGAGGATGGCACACTTACACCATGGAGCACTAAAGCATTAGAGATGGGTAGTCATTGGAGTTCCTCATGTACACGAGTAATAGCATAACTACTACAAGGGTTGTGCTTTGGGGAAGAACATCAAGAAGCTTTCCCCACAAAGTGAGCACAAGCCTAAGGAGCCATTGGACTTGGTGCATTCGGATGTATGCAGACCTATGAGTGTCCAGTCATTCAGTGGTTACAGTTACTGCGTAAACTTCATTAATGACTATTCCAGGAAGACATCGATCTATTTCCTGAAGGCCAAGTCAGAAGTCTCTAAGAGGTTCCGAGAATTCAAGACTCTCGTGGAGAACCAAACAGGAAAGAAGATTCGGGTTTTGAGGAGAGTGAGCTAGGGTGAGTATACTTCCAATGAGTTCATGGAATATTGTTCGGCTGAGGGGATCAAGAAGGAGCAGACTATGCCCAATTGTTGGGGCACGGACCTTGAAGGTCCTTAATTTTGGCAACTCCGCGGTTTTGGTGCGAAGCTTGTAAGCGGAGTTGTGGCCCAAAATAGTCTTAGGGGTTTCATGGTTGGGTCGAAGCCCCTCCTTTTGTAATTAACCCATGGTTTGAACTCATGGTTTTTAAGCCCATGGTTTAAACACGTGGTATTGTAATAGTGCACTTGTATAAATAAGCACTTAAGTAAAGGAGAAAATAGCTTTTTCAAAGGTTCTTGTACGATGATAATTTGATGCGAAGAAGCTAAGGCTTGTTTTAGGGTTTAAGGTTAAGTCCCAGCTGTGTGCGTGGACGACCTTTGCAGTTGAGTGCGCAGAGGGTTTTGTAAGAAAGATATCTACAGCTGAGTGCGCAGATCGGAGAAAGATATCTGCAACTGAGTGCGTAGATCGGAGAAAGATATCTGCAGCTAAGTGCACAGTTTTGGGATTATTGAGAAGACCTACAGGTGAGTGCACAGAGATCTGCAGCTGAGTGCGCAGATCAAAACTGTTGTTTGTAAAGAGTTGAATAAAAACGCAGTTCTGTGGACGTAGCCCCTACACTGGGGGTGAACCATGTACATCTTGTGTTGTGGTGGTTCCTTTTTGTTTGTGTTGTTTTTTTTTATGCATTTGATAAGTAGGTGAATGATAAGTAAGATATATTGTTAAATATTAACTTCGCTGTGAATTCCCAGTTAAGGGTTAAGCAAGTAACCGTTTGTTTATCTAAACTGTGAAACTAATTAAGTGACTGTCGAAGCTCTGTGTTATATGATTAATATTTGTTAAGGCTAAAGGTATAGTAATCTCCCTCTTTTGCTTGCAGAAACCTGATTCTGCGGCACCCCATAGCTGTTTCAGGTGAGACTGCAACATGTTCGCAGGTTGTTGCCGAAAGGGCCAACACTGTGGGTCTTTTTGTTGGTTAAGATAATAGTATAAGAACCCAGGTCTGCCCTAAGCAACCAACACCAATACCCCACAGCAAAATGGAGTTGCAAAGCAGAAGAATAGGACGATGGTTGGAGCATCCAAGGCAGTGCTATTTGATCAGGGGTTACAACTATTCCTCTAGGCTGAGGCATACAGGACTGCAGTATACATTCAAAACAGGTGTCCCCACACAGCTTTGGGGAGGAAGACACCAGAGGAAGTCTTCACGGGCACCAGGCCCGATGTGAGTCATATTCACACATTTGATAGTGTCTACTATTGTCGTGTTCATGCTGACAATAGGAAGAAGCTTGACCCTTCCAGAGAGAAGGGGTTACTTGTTGGTTACAGCAAGATCTCAAAGGCATATAGAGTTTACATTCCTGCTCGCAGGAGGATCATTGTGAGAATTGATGTCCAGTTCGATGAGGACAGAGCCTTGCAGAGATCTCTGGACTTACCAGCAAAGTAGCAGCTAACACAGGAGTCGAGAGTCAAGTTGGAGGAGCCAGATGTACGGGTACAGGTACATACACAGAGCACAGGTTCTAGTGGTCAGGGGAGTCAAGTGGACAGGATCCTACAGTCATTGACTTGGAGGATGAGCTACAGCAGGAGACAGATATCCAGCAGCCCCAACAGGTTGACACTAGGCCAAGGCCTAAGTGGTTTAGGTCCACAGTTCAGGATTCTAGGAAGGTTGATCCTCAACAGAGATCTTTCAAACGAAGTGTACCACTAGAGAGGCTTAGTTATATGGCACTGATGATAGAGTTGATTAACTTTGAACCCTCCAGCTTCGGGAATGTTGTGCAACATGATGTGTGGCAGGAGGCTATGGTTGAGGAGGATGAATCCATTATGAAAAACCAAGTATGGAAGGTTGTGTCGAGGCCACAAGGCAAGAAGATGGCGGGATCCAGGTGGATCTACAAGGTGAAGCATGCAGCAGACAGAAGCGTGGAGAAGTATAAGGCGCGCTTCATGGAAAAAGGGTTTTCACAGAAGGAGGCTATTGATTATGAGACCTTCACCCCTGTAGCCAGGTATTCTTCCATTCATCCCATTATCTCACTAGTAGCTGAGATGGGTTGGCGTGTCCATCAAATGGACGTCAAGACTGCCTTCCTCAATGGAGTGATAGAGGAGGAGGTGTATATTGATCATCCAGAGGGGTTTGATGTAGATAACATGGAGACACATGTTTGCAGACTACATCGATCTCTTTACGGGCTTAAGCAGGCTCCTCGAGCATAGTACTCGAGGATTGAAAGCTATCTACAGGAGATGGGATTTCAGCGAAGTGAGGTTGACCACAACTTGTACTTCTTGAAATGTGAGGTGACTTTCATACTGATATTGTATGTGGATGATATATTTTTTTATAGGAGATGAGAGGCCGATTAGAGACTGGAAGTCCAACCTTGTAGTGGAGTTTCAGATAAAGGACCTTGGGCTAATGCATTACTTTCTGGGCTTGGAGGTTTGGCAGAGAGATGGATGTTTATTCATTAGACAGTGGAAGTATGCAATAGAGATTCTGAAGAGATTTAGGATGGAGGATTGCAAGCCTATGGCCATACCTCTATTTTCCAACTGGAGGAAGATTGATGGATCAAGTTCAGACAGATTTGATCCTACCTTGTATCGTCAACACTCGACCAAACATCAGCTTTGCAGACGGCCTTTGATTTAGTTCATGGTGGACCCTCGAAGAGTGTCTTGGATAGCTTCGAAGCACATACTTCGCTACATCAGAGGTACAGTGGAGTATGGATTGGTTTATGAGCACAAGGGGAGTGTACAGTTAGCAGGTTTCACAGATGTTGACTGGGCAGGATGTGTAGAGGACCGAAAGAGTACTTCAAGTTGTTGTTTTAGCATTAGGTCAAGGGTTGTCTCTTGGTTCAGCAGGAAATAGAAGTCAGTTTCATTGAGCTTGACAAAGGCTAAGTACATGGCAGCCAGAATGGCTGCTTGTGAGGGTATGTGGATGAAGAAGTTACTTGCAAGGTTGTTCAAGTGTGAGCTAGAGGATACAGTAGTTCATTGTGATAATCAAAGTGGCATCATGCTATTTGAGAATCTAGTGTTCCATGACCGGAGCAAGCATATAAACATTAGGTACCACTTCTTGAGAGATTGTATTCAGAGGGGGACCATTTGGTTGGAGTACATACAAACAGATGAGCAGGTGTCGGACATTTTCACCAAGGCACTTTGCAGAAAAAGTTTTGTGAAGTTCAGGGATAAGTTGGGGCTGCTAATGAATCCCTTCCTCGTTGAGAGGGAGTGTTGAACTAGCAACAACAAGGAAGGTCTTCATGCATGCATAAGACTTAAATTAGGAAACCAATTGTATTTAATTTACATTTCCTAAGTTTACTATCGAAAATAAATTAAAGTGATCTAAATTAACTTTAGTGAAACACTAGTTAAAGTCAAAATGAAATTAGGCATTAGAGGAATTTTGAGGTCTAAAATGGGCCTCCTAAGGAAAATAATAGTTAAAATAATAAAATAATAAAAATATATTTATTAATTTTGGAGGAAAAAAAAAACTACTTTTTGTGTTCGTATTTTTGACATATCTCTCTGTGTTTTTACTCAATTTTCGATCGGGGGAGCTCGTTGGATGCGGAATTTGATTCCGCGTCCAACGAGTACCCACACTGCATACTTTTGACGGACCCCGCTACCCCAAAAACAAGAAATACCTGAAAAAATGTGATGATATATCCTGCAGAAAGGTAACTCGCAGCAGCATAATTGAGTTTTATTTGTCTTTTGGGTGGACTAAAGGAACTCCGTGGCAGAAGGAGTAGTAGTTGCAGCTGTTAGGTTCAGTCACAAAATTTTGAAGATGGAAGAATTGCTTTTGGGTTAAATTTTTGTGAAGTTTTTACTGCTAAAATCTTAAACAGTCCCAAAGTCTTTGTGGCAGCACTAAGGAGAAGATCCTAATTTATAGCAGACAACAACCCAAGCAACAAAGGGAAATTTCAATGGTCAATTGAGACCCACAGAGATGGTTTTGGCTTAAAGTTTGTACCAGCACATACAAACAGTCCACATGTACAGCAGCAGATAAATACAAGCTTTGTCATGTAAAGGTATGGTCAAAATACTATATCATGTTGGTACAATGAGTGGCACATACAGTGGTAAATGTTAGTGTGAAATTGTGATGATGCATATTACTGTAGAATGATATGATGATAACCTTAGCAATAGCGCATACAGTGATGAAGTAGATACAGTGATGTTTATACAATGAATTGTGAAGTAAACAGTTATATGAGTATATGCACTAGTGTAGAATGAAGTATGATCATGCAAGCCCTAGTCATTGTTTTGGTGCCTAGAACAGTGATCCAAGATATGAACAGTTTAGTTTGAAGGTCATTCTCTATAGCCCAAGCTTGAAGTAAAGTGGCATGTGTGTTGATGTTGATGTTGCCATGAAACAGTACATTAGAGTATGAGTAAGGTTGTTTTGAAGACTTGTTTGGGGTTGAAGTGTTGAGATACATACAGCCCAGATCTATTGAATGGACAAAGTAAGTAAACACCACTATGCTGAATGTACATTGATGAATAGCAAACAGTGATGAATACTATAGTACAGTGAAACATACAGTGTTGCAAGAAGTGTTAGTGAAAATACATATACAGTAAGTATATGTGAATGTGCATACAGTGCATATTGCTTTGATATATGCAGACCTTTGCATGAATGTACAGTGGTATGTGAGTAGCATCCATGCAATAAGAATAGAAACAAGTCGTGTGTGATGATACATGATGCATATACAGCCAAGTAAACAGTTGATTAGCAGACTGCTGGTTGATTACACAAACCCTATGATACACACACAGAGATGAAATAATACTACTATGACATACTTGTGATAAACATTCAGTGATATAGCAGTAATGATGAAAGTCTGAGTAAAGTCTGCTAAAGCATACACAATTGAAGTCTGATCAAGATAACATTAGCATACATAGAAATTGAGTAAGTAATGACGATTGATGGTGCCTTCTATGACTACCCTAGAAGTAACATGTGCAGACATATGCAGATGATAGTTAGGTATTGATGAGGATGATGGTGCTTTAACTCCTAAGGCTTGTTACCTTATTGATATGATGATATGATGAACTGAAGATGATCTTGATGCATGACTACTCAGTCAAGACATGACCAATGACAAAGTAGACAAGATATGACAAGTTGTATTGCAGAAGTTTGACCAGCAGAACGTTACACCTATAGCTATGAAGACCTTGATGATGAGCTGACCTTGATGAGTGTTGACTTGATAAGTAGCATTGATGGGCAGACCATGCGGAGTTGCAGCAGTGAAGAATGATGAGCAAGTAAAGAGGATGAGCAACAGATATTGACCAGAGATTGATGAGCAGCACCGAGTCCCTGAAATATATCTGAGCTAGGGTGCAGTAGAAACAACAGGACCAGTCAAGTATATTACAGCAGTTAACTCAGGCATCTACAGAAATGATTAAAGCAACATGACAGGTGATTGACAGTGATGTACTTGACAGAGAGTGATGTTTAATATGACAGTGATGATGTGGACAGTAAGATGATGTGGCAGTGAGCACACTTGACAGTGATATGTGTGTGTGATGAGTATGATTTGACAATATGCTTTAACTGTAAATGCAAGCTTGTCTTGCTTTTGAGGTTAGGACACCTCAAACTCTTCTTAGCAATGTCTAAGAAACCAGGCAGGGTCCTGGATGCCTAGTAGGTACTCTTTGTATCAGTAGGTGCTAATTTTACCTAACGGTTGTAGCCGGACCAAAACTAATATAAAAATATTACAAAATTATATGGTGTTGTGTTCTTTTGTGTTATGCTTCTTGATAATTCAAATGCTTATGATATGTTTATGAAATGATTATGAGATTGGTAGAATGATGAATTGGTAGTTAATTGTGACAAGTCAAGAAAAATTGTAAAAATGGCTTTACACTAATTCACCCCCCCTCTCAGTGTCTAACAATTGGCATCAGAGCCGGCTTTCGTCACAAACCTAGCAAGCTTGAAGGAGATCCTTAGACACAATGGAGGAAAAGAAAGAGTCATCAAGGGATGAGGAAGACAGAGCAGTTGCAGATAGGAGAGGTTGATCAGAGCAGGGAGGATGGCTGCCATACGGCAAGCCAAGTGTAAGGTCTCTCAAAGACCTTAACACACCTTGAGTTCATGAGGCTGGAGAATGAACTCAAAGGAGAAAGGATGGTTACTCCAGGCATATAGACAAGTCCTAGGATCGTGCATATTGACAGGGGGAGCAAATACCAGTGAGCAGTGATCAGAGACTTCAGACACAGGTATCTGGACACCCTTTTCCATGATGCCAAAGGGGGAGAGATGAAAACAAAGGGAGAGATGCAGGAAAAAGGGGAGCATGCTCATAGGGGGAGCATGAGTTGTTGTCATCAATGACAAAGGGGGAGATTGTTGATGAAATTGTCATTGATGCCAACATGGACTTGCAGTGGCCCCACGAGATGTCATTGATGTCACCAAGTCCCACCTTGCAGTGCCTTGGACCCCTTACAGAGTGGGTTGGTGCCTTGAAGCACCTTGTACCCAATTGACAAGGTCCCTGTACCCACAAGACTGGATCTTGATGCCACGACCTTGCTGAAGATGCTGAAGACCCTGCCAATGATGATGAAAGCCTTGGTGATGATGCTAAAGCCCTTGTGGTCGATGGAGAAGCCCTTCATATGTTCTGTGGTCATTTATGGCTTAATGAGGTCATGAAGCCCACACACCTTCTTGTTTGTTGATATTCTGCCCACAAGATAAATGGAGGTACTTTGATAAGCCCATGCTCATATGGATGGTTTAAAAAAGTCCATGCACATGATGATAAAGCCTTTGAAAATGTCTTGAATCCTATATGCTAGTTATTGAAGAAGTACTTGATTTATGAAGAATATTTTGAAAGTATCATTGAAACCCTTGAACATGGTACCTTGGGTCTTTGATGGTACAAGACCGTCATGGTCCTAGTCAAAACCCTTTCCAGCGATTTATGGAAAACCATGATTGAATAAATTTGATTGGTTATGGTTAATGACTAAAATATAATTTAATAATCAAAACTTTGTGAAGTCGGCCCAAAATTAAAAATAAAAATATATTTTGCAAAGTTGGCTCCAAAAAGAAAATTAAAAAAAAGGGCAGGTCGGCTCAGTAAAACATGGTGAGAAATGTGTATAAATACCCTATCACGTCCTCATTTTTTTGATGTGCAATTTCGGATGGATAAGTTGCTCTGAATTTTGGAGGTCTCTGAGGTAGCCGCAGGTGAAGGAGCAGACTGAGGCAAATTTCGGGCAGCAGTTGACTGAATTTCGGGTGGCAGCAATGAGATCAAAATTTTCGGGTACTATAGCAGGCAGCTACAGTGGACAACATTTTTTTTGTCTTGAAGAATCAACACTAGGGCACCCAAATTGCAGCAAACAAGTTGGCTGAGGTCTGTTTTCGATGGTGAACAGTAGACTGAGGCAACCCTAATTTCCACAGACCACAATATACACCAGTCCGAAAAATTGCAGGCATATACAATTTGGATTTGGGCACAAGCTAAAGGTGTGGATTTTCGCTGAGTTTTGGTCTGAGGTATATTGCACTGGACTGAGGAAAATTTCATGGGCAGCACAGGAAGGAAAAACGCAGTCACATATTTTTTATTTTGATGATTGTTTTGGGGAGTGTTTAGATTGAGATATATTCTCGTTGGTTTGATGGTAGAATGTGTGGGGATATAACCACAGTAGACTTCTTTTTTTAGTTAACAACATTTCTTTTATGGGAGGAAGATAACTCGCAGTAGCATAACTGAGTTTTATTTGTCTTTTGGGTGGACTAAAGGAACTCCGTGGCAAAAGGAGCAGTAGTTGCAGCTGTTAGGTTCAGTCACAAAATTTTGAAGATGGAAGAATTACTTTTGGGTTAAATTTTTGTGAAGCTTTTACTGCTAAAATCTTAAACAGTCCCAAAGTCTTTGTGGCAACACTAAGGAGAAGATCCTAATTTACAGCAGACAACAGCCCAAGCAACAAAGGGAAATTTCAATGGTCAATTGAGACCCACAGAGATGGTTTTGGCTTAAAGTTTGTACCAGCACATACAAACAATCCACATGTACAGCAGCAGACAAATACAAGCTTTGTCATGTAAAGGTATGGTCAAAATACTATATCATGTTGGTGCAATGAGTGGCACATACAATGGTAAATGTTAGTGTGAAATTGTGATGATGCATATTACTGTAGAATGATATGATGATAACCTTAGCAATAGCGCATACAGTGATGAAGTAGATATTGTGATGTTTATACAATGAATTGTGAAGTAAACAGTAATATGAGTATATGCACTAGTGTAGAATGAAGTATGATCATGCAAGCCCTAGTCATTGTTTTGGTGCCTAGAACAGTGATCCAAGATATGAACAGTTCAGTTTGAAGGTCATTCTCTATAGCCCAAGCTTGAAGTAAAGTGGCATGTGTGCTGATGTTGATGTTGCCATGAAACAGTACATTAGAGTACAAGTAAGGTTGTTTTGAAGACTTGTTTGGGGTTGAAGTGTTGAGATACATACAGCCTAGATCTATTGAATGGACAAAGTAAGTAAACACCACTATGCTGAATGTACATTGATGAATAGCAAACGGTGATGAATACTATAGTACAGTGAAACATACAGTGTTGCAAGAAGTGTTAGTGAAAATACATATACAGTAAGTATATGTGAATGTGCATACAGTGCATATTGCTTTGATATATGCAGACCTTTGCATGAATGTACAGTGGTATGTGAGTAGCATCCATGCAATAAGAATAGAAACAAGTCGTGTGTGATGATACATGATGCATATACAACCAAGTAAACAGTTGATTAGCAGACTGTTGGTTGATTACACAAACCCTATGATACACACACAGAGTTGAAATAATACTACTATGACATACTTGTGATAAACATTCAATGATATAGCAGTAATGATGAAAGTCTGAGTAAAGTCTGCTAAAGCATACACAATTGAAGTCTGATCAAGATAACATTAGCATACACAGAAATTGAGTAAGTAATGACGATTGATGGTGCCTTCTATGACTACCCTAGAAGTAACATGTGCAAACATATGCAGATGACAGTTAGGTATTGATGAGGATGATGGTGCTTTAACTCCTAAGGCTTGTTACCTTATTGATATGATGATATGATGAACTGAAGATGATCTTGATGCATGACTACTCAATCAAGACATGACCAGTGACAAAGTAGACAAGATATGACAAGTTGTATTGCAGAAGTTTGACCAGCAGAACGTTACACCTATAGCTATGAAGACCTTGATGATGAGCTGACCTTGATGAGTGTTGACTTGATAAGTAGCATTGATGGGCAGACCATGCAGAGTTGCAGCAGTGAAGAATGATGAGCAAGTAAAGAGGATGAGCAGCAGATATTGACCAGAGATTGATGAGCAGCACTGAGTCCCTGAAATATATCTGAGCTAGGGTGCAGTAGAAACAACAGGACCAATCAAGTATATTACAGCAGTTAACTCAGGCAGCTACAGAAATGATTAAAGCAACATGACAGGTGATTGACAGTGATGTACTTGACAGAGAGTGATGTTTAATATGACAGTGATGACGTGGACAGTAAGATGATGTGGCAGTGAGCGCACTTGACAGTGATATGTGTGTGATGAGTATGATGTGACAGTATGCTTTAACTGTAAATGCAAACTTGTCCTGCTTTTGAGGTTAGGACACCTCAAACTCTTCTTAGCAGGGTCTAAGAAAACCAGGCAAGGTCCTGGATGCAGAGTAGGTACTCTTTGTATCAGTAGGTGCTGATTTTACCTAACGATTGTAGCCGGACCAAAACTAATATAAAAATATTACAAAATTATATAGTGTTGTGTTCTTTTGTGTTATGGTTCTTGATGATTCAAATGCTTATGATATGTTTATGAAATGATTATGAGATTGGTAGAATGATGAATTGGTAGTTAATTGTGACAAGTCAAGAAAAATTGTAAAAATGGCTTTACACTGATTCACCCCCCCTCTCGGTGTCTAACATAAATATCATTAGTTAAAGTTTTTAAAAGAACTGTCTATTTTTAATTAAGTTGTTATTAGTCATGGATGAGGGGAATGTGGTCCTCTTGGGACAACCATGTAGGAACCCAAGGCATGACAGTGGTCTCACATGAGCAGTTGAGGAAAACGAGCAGGCAATTCATGGGCAAGGGGAGGCTCGACGTGAGTGGGAGTGTGTTCATTCGAACTGGTCTAGAGAAAAAGAAGAAACCAATGGAGTGTAACCATTAACGACGGTTACCATTTGCTTGTGAAGAACCCTAAATCCAATAACTTTGTGTAGAATGTGAATTGTATAATGCGAGTGAGCATTTCTCTACTGTTAGTTATTGATCACAGTTATGTGATTTCTCTGTTGAGTATAATTGGATTCTTTGTGGTGGATGAAATTATGTTTTGAAATTCATTGTAGCCTTTGAATTGACCAATTACATGGTGATTTGTGCATGAAACCTCGAATGGAATTTTGAGACTTGTTGTGAAGAGTATCACTTTGTGTCTGTGAAGTAAACTCTGTAGATTGAATCTAAAATTGGCTCGAAGCTATTGTTTCTTGTTGCCTTGTTATAATTACTTAAATTATCTAACTACCCATGTTTTATCCCTGTGAATAAGCTAAGGGAGGTGGTGAAATACATGTAGTTAATGTTTGGATCTCAGCTCGAGGGTGGACTTGGGAGCTGAAATAATACAGGTTGGGCAAATCCTATAGTTGGGTGGAGCGTGACTCACACACAACCAGTTGCATATTTCAAGAGAAAATCTTCATATAAGTATTCAATAGAATTGTATTTATTTGCAAGTTCTCATGTTAGCTGATAGTTGGGAGAAATCAATGGTGAAATTTCAAGGCTTAAAAATACATGTGGATATATGTTAATTTTCTATAAGAGCATTCTGAAAATTCATGTATATGGCATTTTTGTGCATAAAAATATAAATTGTGTAAATAAAATTCTAGGAATTAATGATTTCTAGGTAAGTGCCATGCGTAGTCGCGCCCCTTTACCCAGTTGTTGTAAATTCACTTCAATTTTGCTTTTAATCACGCATATGTTATAAATTTACATGTGCATTATCCAGTTAAGATGACAAGTAGCTGGGAAAAATTGGGGGTCAGATTTTTTGGTTGAATAAATCATTTCCCCGTTATAATTTATCTACATATTTGTTGATAAATTAGTAGTTAAGAGTTTAATCTCCAAAATTAAATGAAATTTCATGTTAGTTTCTTATAGCTAATGGTTTAGCCAATTCCGGAATTGGTGGTAATTTCTTGTTTTACCAATCTCATTGAGTACATTTGGAGTTTATGCATGAAATACCTTGTCTAAAAACGTATGTTTACTTTGGCATTAGAAGTTTCGTGCATGGTTGAAAATGTCCTTGTTCTAATTGATTTGTTTGAATTTTTGTTTAACTAGAATTATAGCAAAATTTGTGAAAGAGCATAAAAATGGCATGGTTCATTTATAAACCACATTCTGAATTCGTTGTTTTAATCACAAATAATATGGGCTTACTTATAATTACTATGCTTGTCTTGAATGGTATTGTGTATTTATAAACTATGGGTTGAATTGGTTTAACCATGGGGTGAATTGGTTTGTATGATTTACAAATACCATGGGTTTGGTGCAAGTGTTATTTGCATTTACGTTTCTAAGAATTGAAATTGAAATTGTTAAATTGGAGGCAAAACCATGGATTGGTTTGATGAGGAAAATTAACGTTGCAATTTAAGTATTAGGAATGTGCTTTGGTATTTAAAATAATAAGAGAATACTATAATGGAATGTTAAATCAAATTTATATATAAGATAAGATTTATGAAATTTAAGTCTGTCTAAGAAATTTATAGAAATGGCTAGAAATGTTATTAACCAAGCCTTATCATTGATAGGAAATTTTCCGAATGTCGATTTCCAAATTTAAACCGAATTTGAGACTAAATGGGAATAGTTGGTTTACTAAGTTCAATATATGTTAAGCAAATTAGAAAACTTGTTTTAAATTGATGTTTAAATTATGCATCGGTTTTTACAGTTTGAATTGTAACTTGATTATTAGAAGTGAAAGTTAATTATGTAATTTTCAGCTCTTTGTTGATTAATAATTGCAGAGTAATAGTAATCATGTAGCCACTGTTGTTACTTATGTAATTTTTGACTCTTTGTTGATTAATAATTGCAAAGTAACAGCTGTCCTATAGTTATTGCAGTTGCTTGCTAGAAGTTTTACAAAAGTGCGCATATGGTATTTGTGCATGTAATCAATTTACACAACAACAACAATAACAAAATTGGTGTGTTTATTTTAGTTCGACATAACTTAAATATGCGTTACAATGAAGGAAAACCCCAAAATGGGGAAACATCCACGCAAGGTTGATGTTTCCAATGTGTACCAAATGGGTCTCCTTCACCTCTATTATATATGTTAGAGGAATGGATGTCCATATCCCATAATACATGTAGGATAAATATTTTTCCATCTCTTATATAAAGAATGGTAATAGAAGAATTTTACTCGATGATGCATGTGAGAAACTATTTTTCCATAAGTTAGAGAGTTATGAAGAATAATATGCCGCCTTCTTCCATAAGTTAGGTAAGACTCATCGTGTCTACAAAATGCCTTGTTTAGGCTTGCACAACAATAAATGAGACCACTAGACATCATTACACATTACAACATCTCTCCATGCCCATTACAAGCATGATACTCACTATTTGGGGCAACCTACCAAGTTACGCCAAACAAGCTCAAATGCAGACTTTATCTCAACATTTGAGCAATTAACCATCCATACAGAGGACTTAACAGATCCTTTTTATAAAGAATGTTTCACTAGTGGCCTCAAGGAAGCAATTAAACCACAAGTCAGAATACAACATCCTGCTATATTGGTAATAGCATCTCAAATGGGCTCTATAAGCAAAGATGGTGATAAATGCATAAACTCACAAACCCTCTTTCATTTCCCACTCTCTGAACACACAGAAATTCCTCAAACACAATTCTTTCTCCTCCCTTGAAATAGTAGAGGTTGTCTCCAACATAAATGGAAAACCAACAAATAGGACCTTATTATAATTGTGATGAAAAGTATGCTCCAAACCATAAATGTAAAGAACAAAAATTATTTCGAATTGATGTGAGAACTCCTACCCATTCCAAAGACATCATTATGGAAGATACCCCTAAATTTGAGGCTACTAACCAAAATCCTTCCATCCAAAAGGAATTGGAACCCAAAGTCCCCCAAGAAGAACCACTCATCGCTATGTATGCTTTATCCAATGTTCCAGGACCGCAAACTTTGAAACTTATGGGTTACATCAAGTACCGCAAAGTGGTAGTCTTGGTTGACAATGGAAGCACCCACAACTTTATTCACTAGCAAGTGGCTAAAGAACTCTATTGTTATCTCCACTCAATGCCCAACTTTCAAATTATGATTGCCAATTGTAGGATAATGAAATGTTGAGGGCACTAAAAAAATGTGAGACTTTAATTGGGTGACTATCATCTCAAAACTCATATGTTGGCCATAAACATGGGTGATTGTGATATAGTTTTAGGGACAACATGGCTACACACATTAGGGCCAGTTACCATAGACTTTAAGGAATCTCATCTGCAACAGGGAGGTAAGGCTATGAGCCTCACCTCCCAAGCTAAGAACTCAAATGATAACTCAAAACTCGAATACTAACAATAATACATAAGAAAGAAGAAGGCTAAGATCACTTGTCTTATTATGAAGGCATGTAAGCCTTTATATAAGATTACATGAAAATCCCTAATGGACACAATAAAATTGAAATCATTAATATCTAACTAACCCACTAACTAGAACAATAAATGAGAGGTCCTTAACCCACATGGGTCATGTGTTGGCCCAAAATCATATTTGAGTTTTACTCAAGACCATCATACACATCCTCAAACAGCTTTAGACAGATTCCCTTCAAAGCATAAGTTCTCATTGGATGGAAAATTATTGAAGAAAGACCACTATGAAATTGTTGCTCACTTCCATGCCATCCATGCTCTTGATAGCAATGCACCTAAAATCCATCCTAATTTAGAAATGGTTTCGGACAAACATCGCCATGTTTTTAAGACATTCAAGGGCTTACCCCCATCCAAACGAGAGCATGATCGTTGTATTCCCTTGTGTATGGGCATTCAAGCACCAAAAATATGGTCATATAGGCATCCATTTGCACAAAAGAACAATATTGGAAAGATCCTTTAGGAGCTACTGGAGGTAAGAATCATTCATAGTAGGATGTACATTAAATAAGACTTCTCAATTTTAAAACAAATGTGCACCACCCTTGTCTTAGCCTTACCTGATTTTACTCAAAGTTTCGTATATTGGAATGTGATTCTTCTGGGAAAGATTTGGGTGAAGTCTTCATACAAGATGGACAATCCTTAGCATTCACCAATAAGAAATTGTGACAAGAATTTGGGCAAGTTTACCTATGAGGAAGAAACATGGTGACAGTATCTCATAGAACAACACTTCTAGATCAACATGGTTTACCATCATCGACAATATTTTTTGCAACGAAGGTGTTGGACACACCAAGTACACTGAGAGGGGGGTGAATCAGTTTGAGCAGCTTTTATTACTTTTTACTTTTAACAATCAACAACTTATTCAATAATATGCATTATCACATTATGATTATATCATCATCGGCATTATTATCATCATTATATCATCATCACATAAGGCATAGCATGAAACACGAAACACCAGATTTTAAGTGGAAACCCAAGTCTAGGGGGGAAAAACCATGGAAGCCTTTCTAAAATAGTTTTCAAGAAATAACTGGAAGGAGACAACAACCCCCTTATTACAAAGACTTCAATTTTCCAGTTGCAACTTGAAGGAGGCTACAACCCCCTGATTTACAGGCTACAACCTGAAGGAAGCTACAACTCCATGGTTCTCCAGCTACAACTGGAAGGAGGCTACAACCCCCTTTCCTTGCCCCATCATGTCACCCATATAAGAAGATAGACGCTAAACTACTAAACCACAACTGCACTGATCCTGTGAACCTACCAATCAACACCTGTACTACACTACACAATCTGTACCACAATGCACAACTACTGCCACTACTAACCACTACTCATCATCAGATCATTACTCGTCAACTGGTCACTGTCTATTGTATCACACTACTCATCATCTGATCACTATCCATTAACTCATCACTTGTTCATCGACCTATCATTGCTCATCACTGCACCAAACCTGAACCAATAACCTGTCCAATCACATTGTACAAATCAATCATCTGACTCAGATAGTCTGAGTCTAACCAACTACACACCAAACTCAGTCCACCTGCATCAAACCAACTGTTCATACAACTCAACCAATCTGAGGCAAACCAACTGCACATAAGACAACCTGCGCCAATCGTCCTCAACTGTACCAAGCTCTGAATCTACTATCGATAACCTCTTCACTCTGATCACTGCAAAATCATCCCTTTATACCAACAAGTCATTTCACTGACATACACTGCTCATGTACATCATTGTATACCTCATCATACATAATTATTGAACAAGTAATTCCAGTATGCTTTCACTTAACATAAGGCATGCATCGTCATGCATAATCATCATAAGTATGCATCATCGTCATAAGGTATGCATCATCATCATCATCTCAATATGCACCGTGTATGCATCATCAACATCAAGTATACATCATAATGCATAGGAGAGGATCACCACACTATTGTATGCATGTACATTATATTGTATAGGAGTGCATCAACTTCATAGAGTGTACATCATTATCACATGCATTATCATCATAAAGTTATCATATCATAACATAAAGGTATGCAAGATCATCATCATATCATCCATAATAACTTCAAATATATATACCAATATAGAGGCTCACATACTAAGATCAAATATGAACTATATCCATGAGAGGCATGTGCCATCACAAGAGAAACCCAGAAGCATGAGCCATGTCTTTTTGAAGATCATAAGATGAAGAAACAATTGACAAACCAAAAGAAACTCTAGATATTGTCATCACATGGCCGTCGTAACAAGCTTTTTGATGAGCCAAGAATTTTGTAATTCTAATTCCGTGTGAAAAAGTTTTGCCAATTTTAGTTAAGATGCCCACAAATTTCTCTGTCACAAAATTTCACACTTTTCTCCAAAAGTTGCGAAATTCCTGAGAGAATTGATGATGAACAAATGAAATGTTTGATATTCTATTTATATAGGTTGTGGAGAAAAATTATTACATTGGGTCCACATGCAATTCAAAATTACAAATAATTAAATTCTATTTTGTTCAGTCGGCTCAACCAAAAAGGTGGGGTACACCAACTTCAAAAACTCATATCTCTTCAACCGTGAGTTAGAAGATGCTCCTCATATCATCAGAAATGGATTAACAAGGAGTATCTTCCTATGATGGGTTTAGTTGCAAATTCTTGATCTAATACCCTTAAATTCTTGAATATGTCCAAGACGTCAAAGATCCCACACATGAGGGTGCCAAAGACCATACCACCAACTACAAGAGTTTCAATGTCTTTTCAAAGTATTCTTCAACATATCAAGGCATGTACTGTTAAACTAGCAGCAACAAGGAAGGTCTTCATGCATGCATGTATTCTTGCATGCAGAAGATTAAATTAGGAAACCAGTTGTATTTAATTTATTTTTCCTAAGTTTACTTTGGAAAATAAATTAAAGTGATCTAAATTAACTTTACTGAAACACTAGTTAAAGTGAAAGTGAAATTAGGATTTTCGCTCTACCTAAAGTTAAAAAAGAGAGATCAATTGCTGGAGAGGACACACACTTGTATGAAGAAAATCTGACTTAAAAATGAAATTGCCCATTTACACATTTTGTCAAACATTTGCAAACATTAGGATTTTATCTTTAAATTTTGAAAGTAAAATCACACTGCTGAAATGAACTTCAAAATTTCTATCAACTACTGAAACATTCTTTAAGCAGATGAACAAAATAATTTTGCTCTAATGACCGGGAAAAACCCCACTATTTGGGGAAAACCCTAGAAAGAAATTTTTCATTAAAGGAGAAAATCTCAAAAACTTTTCTACAACTCAGAAAAATTATTCTTCTAAACTCTACTAACAATATTTCCAAAATACCTTGAAAAATGTGCCTGCTATACAGTATAACATGTTCTACCTTCACACGTGCAGGTATGGTCTGTACTTTTTTGTCACACGTGTGGTTGTACAAATCTATCAGTTCTGTACTTTTTTATTGCCTCGAAATTCATGCCACTGCCTACAATTAATGTTGTACAACCTAGCTATGTGCAATTAATGTTGTATAGCCTGTCAGTCTTTTTTGTACTTTTTTGCCTCAAGAAATGTGCCCACACGTAGCTATACGGACTGCTTCAAACTATCATTAATGTTGTTGCAAATATGCATTAAATGCTATCACTTGCATTGGAAATCATGCTAAAGGTTTTCTCTCTCCTTTGGTCTTCAATCTCTCTCTTTCCTAATTAATGGTGAGTGTACTCATTAGTCCTTTCCCATTGTTTTTATACTTAAATTTTGTAACTATCTTCAATAACTACCTAATCTAGGGTTGAAAATCATGTACAAAATCAAGGGTCTGCAACTTATCTCACTTTTAATAATTAAACACTTTAAATATTAAATACATATTTCAAGTGAGACCCACTTTTCTAAAGTATAAAACACATTCACTTTATTTACATAATCGTCACTTTGTTACATAAATACATAAGGACAAAATTTTCTAGTCCTCTCATCACACCCACACCAAAAACATGGGAGAACCTTCAGAGTTATATTTTCAACACTCCCTCCTAATGAGGAAGGTTCACAGCACTATCTCCATCTCGAACTCCTGGAACAGCTCCCTCCTGCTCTGCAATCATCCTCGGAAACAAATGTTCTATCTCGAAATGAAACTCTAACACATGAGACTCAACGTGAGTCCCATCATCCTGCTCAACTGCACCATCACTTGACTGGCTGAGTCTTCTGCTAGTGCTCAACAGAGAGTCACTCTCCTCATCTCTATCAAATACAGCATCATCATCCTCTGACTCAGATAGCCATCCTCCTGCTCCTGCTCCTGGTTGTACAACATGCTCTCTTAGGACATATAATCTGTCCCTGCGATCTCCCAATAAGATGGTGGTACCAACTGGTTCATCTCTCCGATACATGAAGATATGACCAAACCTGATTATCATCCTCAAAGGATGAAATTGAGAGTTTGCTCACTCTCATCCCAGGTACAAATAACAACCCATGTATTTCCAAGATCTCTCTAAGGTCTAGTTGGAACCTGACTATTCCAACCCCTTGTATAGCAATCTTGGGACTATCAACATCTGTCTGAATAAAGTGTCCCGACCCCAACATTGTGATCACTTGAAAAGAATCGTAGACTCCAGTGATATGTCTAGTTGCACCATTGTCAACAACCCAGACATGCTCAAAGGTAGAACTCTCTATACTGGAATCAACTGAGACAAGAGAAAATTCTTGCTCAAAATTTGCGGCAAATTCTGCTACAACTGCAGAAGTTGCCACATCTTTTTCAGTCTTCACAATCTTTTTCTCAAGACATTTTGTGGCATACTGTCCCAACTTGCCACGATGATAGCGTTTGATCTGACTTAGATCTTTCTTCTTGTTGTTCTTGGATTTGGTTGCAAATGCAACATTTTACTCCATCTCCTCACTGACTTGCCCACCCAAAGCTCCCTCCCGAATCTCCTCTTGGGTGAAATCATCCCAAAGTCTTGACCAATTCGAAAGCTTCTCTCTGCCAATGCATTTGACAAAAGCATCCCATCTCTTGGTAAAGCCTTTCAGGGCTATTCTACCATTTGTGAGTCTGAGATAGTTTCCCCTACTAATGTTAACTCGTCTTTGACCTGAGCCATTCGAGTCAAGTAGGAAGTTACACTTTCTCCTTGGGTCATCTTTACATTGTGTAACTTATCCTTCAAGGCCATCTTTTGATTCTCGTTATTTGCCTCGAATAGTAACTTCAAGGCACTCCACATATCATATGCAGTCTTCTTCTCTGCCAAATGAGGGATGAGATGATCTTTGACTTCGTCCAAGATCACCCTATGAGCTTTGGCTTCTAAGGCTTCAAACTCCAAAAGCTCATCTTTATTTGTGGGCTTCGTCATCACAGTGCTTGCAAAACTCCAGATTCTCCACTCCTTGAGCACTGCAGTTATCCTCACTTTCCAGGTATATAATTGGATATCCATCCAATCGATCTGTGTACCTGATGCTCATCATCTAAAGAAAACAACTTACAACCAAAAATTAACAGAAGAAAAAAATCTAACACTTCTAAGAACACCTGCTAAACTTATTTTCCAGTATGACTCTGATAAACTAATCTAATACCATCAACTCTAATACAATGAAGAAAATATGACTTAAAAATGAAATTGCTCATTTATACATTCTACCAAACATTTGCAAACATTAGGATTAAATTTTAAAAGTAAAACCACATTGCTGAAATGAACTTCAAAATTTCAATCAACTACTGAAACATTCTTTAAGCAGATGAACACAATAATTTTGGTCTAATGACCAGGAAAAACCCCACTGCTTGGAGAAAACCCTAGAAAGAAATTTTTCATTAAAGGAGAAAATCTCAAAAACTTTTCTACAACTTTGAAAAATTATTCTTCTGAACCCTACTGGCAATATTTCCAAAACAACTTCTAAAGCAAAATAGCTCAAAAAACATGCCATACAGTATAGTAGGGCCTACTGTACCTTCACACGCGTGGGTATGGCCTGTACTTTTCTGTCACAGGTGTGGCTGTACAAATCTGTCATTTTTGTACTTTTCTACTACCTCGAAATTCATGCAACTGCCTACAATTAATGTTGTACAGACTGTCAATCTTTTCTGTACTTTTTTGCCTTAGGAAATGTGCCAACACGTAGCTCTACGGATTGCTTCAAACTGTCATTAATGCTGTTGTAAATCTGCATTAAATGTTGTCACTTGCATTGGAAATCATGCCAAGGGTCTTCAATCTCTCTCTTTCTTCATTAATGGTGAGTGTACTCATGTGTCTTTTCTCATTGTTTTTATATTTAGATTTTGTAACTATTTTCAATAACTACCTAATCTAGGGTTGAAGATCATTTACAAAATAAAGGGTCTAGAACTTATCTCACTTTTAATAATTAAACACTTTAGTTATTAAATACATATTTTAAGTGAGACCCACTTTTCTAAGGTATAAAACACATTCACTTTATTTACATAATCGTCACATTGTTACATAAATACATAAGGACAAAATTTTCTAGTCCTCCCATCACACCCACACCAAAAACATGGGAGAACCTTCAGAGTTATATTTTCAACATTATATTCCGACAGAGATAGGATACAGACAAGGAGAGAAAGTCAGACAGAGGATTTAGCTAGGAAGACGGAGGAGCGAGCAGCAGAATCATCAAGCTTCGTACAGTTGGATCGTACACTCACGCAGGAGGGTGCTGAGATTTAGTTGGGGTGTTGCCCAATGATTCTGCCGTGTAACTGCATTTGCCAAGTTTGGGTGAATTTGCAGTACTGTAAACGCTCCATATTTTCTCATAATAAAATCTATATTTGACTACTACACTGGTTTTCCCATCTTGGGTTTTTCCAGGGGTTTCCATACCCAAAATAATAGCGTCAATATTGTGATGTAATGTTGTGATTTATTTCTCAGTTTTATATTTTGTTGCATACTGTAAAAGATATTCATGTGTGGTTATCAGTAGAGATTTGCATGCACTATTTATCCCTAGTTTGAATATTAAAGAAAAGTTTGCATGGTATCAAAGCTCTGGTGAGGTAAAGCTGAGAGATTCGCAGCAGCAGTGATAGATCAGGGGCATATCTATTGAATACACAATCTTAGATTGGACATCTATGTTTTGATAGGTAACACGTCACAATGGCCATGTAGTTGAGAGTTGAGGATAGACTCCAGGGTGCTCACAGCTTTCCTACATGGAAAGAAAGGATCACAAGGATCATGGACGTCAGTGATGCATAGGAGCACATTGAATCCACGAAGTTTGCACCCACGGATCCGATAGATCTAACAGCTTGGAAGAAGATTGATTCCAGAGCCATGTTGATTATCATAGATGGAGTGAAGGACCATGTAGTCCCTCACCTTTCGAGTAAGAAAACAACATTAGAGATGTGGAAGGCTTTGAGACTCTGAAGCAAAGCAAGAACGAGAACCGAAAGATGGTGTTGCAAGAGAGGATGCGTGGCACAAAGATGGCCAAGGGAGAAGGAGTGGTGCCTTATCTCATGAGGCTCACACAAACCAGGGATGAGCTTGGAGTTGTTGGCTCTAAGATTGATGATGAGGAGCTAGTTCGAATAGCCCTCAATGGATTCTCTAAGCCATGGCACACCTTTGCCAAGGGTGTGGTGGCTAAGGAAAATCTCCATGATTGGAAGAGACTTTGGGATGACTTTGTTCAGGAGGAGACTTGCATGGGTTAAGGATCAAGCTCATCCTGTTGTGCCCCACAAATTGTGGATAAGGAGGCTCTAGCCCTTACAGGGAAGAGCAAGGGTAAGGCAAAGAGGAAGAAGGATGGTAAGAAGAACCTTGACATGTCAAAGGTCAACTGTTTTATTTGCCACAAGCAGGGACACTTTGCCTCCCAGTGGCCGGACATGAAGAAGAAGAGTAACACTCAGATGGTTGGATCTGTAGAGGTTAGCAGGAACTTCAATGAGGAGTTCTGCTTGATAGCTTGCATGGCAAGCACCACAGAGAGCAGCATATGGCACATCGACAGTGGAGCATCTAATCACATGACTGGACATAAGAGATTCTTCATAGACTTGCAAGAGGGTGGAACAAGGATCCACGTTGAGCTAGGTGTTTATGCGTCGTATCAAACGCAAGAAGCTAGCACTTTTTCATTTGAGAGAGTTTGGCAAACCCTTCATTTTTGTTGATGTGTTATATGTTCCAAGACTGACCAAGAACCTTATATCAGTTTCCACTAGGAAGGACAAGGGATATCAGGTGAAGTTCTGTGACTAAAGAGTATATATCATACCCCAGGGATCGGATAGGAGCAAGGATCCAGTGATTGGCAGGAGGAGTGGGAAAGTGTACAAGCTACACTTTGAGCTTGCAAAGGCCCTAGTCAGCAGCAACAACAACAGTCAGGGTGAGTTGCAGCATAGGAGGATGGCACACTTACACCATGGAGCATTGAAGCATTTGAGACAGGCAGTCATTGGAGTTCCTCGAGTACAGGAGGAAAAGCATAACCACTACAAAGGTTGTGCTTTGGGGAAGAACATCAAGAAGCTTTTCTCACAGAGTGAGCACAAGTCTAAGGAGCCCTTGGACTTGGTGCATTCTGATGTATGCAAACCTATGAGTGTCCATTCGTTCAGTGGTTACAGTTACTGCGTAACCTTCATTGATGACTATTCCAAGAAAGACCTAGATCTATTTCCTAAAAGCCAAGTCAAATGTCTTTGAGAGGTTCCAAGAGTTCAAGACTCTCGTGGAGAACCAAACAAGAAAGAAGATTCGGGTATTGAGAACAGACAACAAGGGTGAGTATACTTCTAATGAGTTCACGGAGCATTGTTCTACTGAGGGGATCAAGAAGGAGCACACTGTGCCCCATACCCCACAGCAAAATGGAGTTGCAAAGCGAAAGAACAGGACTATGGTTGGAGGAGCCAAGGCGATGTTAATTTATCAAGGATTAGCACTATTCCTTTGGGCCGAGGCATACTATACTACAGTATACATTCAAAACAGGTGTCTCCACACAGCTTTGGGGAGGAAGACACCAAACTAGGTCTTCATAGGCACCAGGCCAGATGTGAGTCGCATTCGCATATTCGGCATTGTCTACTATTGTCGTGTTCATGTTGACAATAGGTAGAAGTTGAATCCTTCTGGAGAGAAGGGGTTACTTGTTGGTTACATCAAGATTTCGAAGGCATATAGATTTTACATTTCCACTTATAGGGGGATCATTGTGAGCAAGGATGTCCAGTTCGATGACGACAGGGCCTTACGAAGATCTCTAGACTTACCAGCAGAGCAACAACTAGCACAAAAGTCGAGGGTCAAGTTGGAGGAGCCAGATGTACAGTTACAAGTACAGACACAGAGCACAGGTTCTGGTGCTCAGAGGGAGTCAGGTGGATAGGATCCTACAGTCATTGACTTGGAGGATGAGCTACAGCAGGAGACGGATATCCAACAGTCGCAGCAGGTTGACACTAGGCCAAGAAGGCCTAAGTTGTTTACGTCCACATTACAGAATTCCAAGCAAGTTGATCCTCCACAAAGATCTTTCAGACGAAGTGTACCACCAAAGAGCCTTAGTTATATGGCATTGATGGCAGAGTTAATTAACTCTGAAACTTCCAGCTTCAAGGAGGTTGCACAACATGATTTGTGGAAAGAGGCTATGGTTGAGGAGTATGACTCCATTATGAAAAACCAAGCATGGGAAGTTGTGTTGAGGCCACAAGAGAAAAAGGTGGTGGGATCTAGATGGATCTACAAGGTGAAGCATGCATTAGACGGAACCATATAGAAGTACAAGGCACGCTTCGTGGAAAAGGGGTTTTCACAGAAAGAAGGTATTGATTATGAGGAGACCTTCGCCCCTGTAGCCAGGTATTCTTCTATTCGAACCATTATCTGTTTAGCAGAAGAGATGGGTTGGCGAGTCCATCAGATGGACATCAAGATTGCCTTCCTCAACGAAGTGATAGAGGAAGAGATATATATTGAGCAGCCAGAGCGGTTTGATGTGGAAAACAAGGAGACGCATGTATGCAGACTACATAGAGCTCTTTATGGGATCAAGCAGGCACCTCGAGCATGGTACTCGAGGATAGACAACTATCTATAGGAGATGGGATTTCAGCAGAGCAAGGTTGACCACAACCTATACTTCTTGACAGGTGAGGTGCCTCTCATACTAGTCCTATATGTGGATGATCTCTTTCTTACAGGACATGAGAGGCTTATTGGAGACTGCAAGTCCAACCTTGCAGTTGAGTTTGAGATGAAAGACCTTGGTTTGATGCATTACTTTAAGGGCTTGGAGGTTTGGCAAAGAGATGGATGCTTCTTCATTGGACAGGGGAAGTATGCAGTGGAGACCTTGAAGAGATTCGGGATGGAGGACTGCAAGCCTATGTCCATACCTCTAGTTTCCAACTGGAGGAAGATTGATGCATCAGGGTCAAATGGATTTGATCCTACCTTGTATCGTTAGCTTATCGGATCGCTTATGTATCTGGTCAACACTCGAGCAAACATCATCTTTGCAGTCAACTCTTTGAGTCAGTTCATGGTGGACCCTTAAAGAGTGCATTGGACGACTACGACGCACATACTTCACTACATCAGAGGCATAGTGAAGTATGGATTGGTTTATGAGCGCAGGGGGAGTGTACAGTTAGCAGGTTTCACAGATGTTGACTAGGCAGGATGTGTAAAGGACCAAAAGAGTACTTCAAGTTGTTGTTTCAGCATTGGATCAAGGGTTGTCTCTTGGTTCAGCAGGAAGCAGAAGTCAGTTGCATTAAGCTCGACAGAGGCTGAGTAAATGGAAGACAGCATGGTTGCTTGTGAGGGTATGTGACTGAAGAAGTTACTTACAAGGTTGTTCAAGTGTGAGCTAGAGGCTACAGTAGTTCACTGTGATAATCAAAGTGGCATCAGGCTATCTAAGAATCCAGTGTTCCATGACCGAAACAAACACATAGACATCAGGTACCACTTCTTGAGAGATTGTGTTCAGAGAGGAGCCATTCAGTTGGAGTACATACAGACATATGACCAGGTGGCAGACATTTTCACCAAGGCACTTTGCAAACAGAGCTTTTTGAAGTTCAGAGATAAGTTGGGGTTGCTACAGAATCCCTTCCTCGTTGAGAGGGAGTGTTAAACTAGCAACAACAAGAAAGGTCTTCATGCATGCACGTGTTCTTGCATGCAGAAGACTTAAGTTAGGAAATCAGTTGTATTTAATTTACTTTTCGTAAGTTTACTATGGAAAATAAATTAAAGTGATCAAAATTAACTTTAGTGAAACATTAGTTAAAGTGAAATTAGGGTTTTCGATTTACCTAAAGTTATAAAAGAGAGATCAATTGGTGGAGAGGACACACTTGTATTTCGACAGAGACAAGATACAAAGAGGGGCAGAAAGTCAAACAAAGGATTTAGTTGGGGAGACGGAGGAGCGAGCAGCAGGATCATCGAGCTTCATACAACTAGGTCGTACACTCACGCAGGAGGGTGCTAAGATTTAGATGGGGTTTTGCGCAATGATTATGTTGTGTAACTGCATTCGCCAGGTTTGGATGAATTTACAGTATTGTAAACGCTCCATATTTTCTCATAATAAAATCTATATCTGACTGCAGCATCGGTTTTCCCATCGCGGGTTTTTTCGAGGGTTTCCATACCCAAAATAATAGTGTCAACATTCTGATGTGATGTTGTGATTTATTTCTCAGCTTTATATTCCGCTGCATACTGTAAAAGATATTCATGTGTGGTTATCGGTAGAGATTTGTATGCACTATTTAGCCCTAGTTTGAATATTAAAGGAAAATTTACACGTACGTGGGATCTACTTCCATCTACATCCCAATAGCCATATAACCACAAATAGGACCATACATCATCATGGTTCAAGACCCAAGGCACCACATGCAAGGGTTTCAAGAACTCTTTCAAAGATATCATATAATATTTAAACCAGATACTTTTCAAGGACTTCATGGGCTTCAACATCATCATGTTCAAGATCTTCATATCATTAAAAACATATCCAATGGTTCCACCATATATATTCATCACCATAAGAGTACCATCACCCCAAAATAGGTAGGTACAAAGGCCCCACCACTAGTTCGCAACACCTTATGGGCTTCATATGCATGATCGCAAGGCTACTACATGCCAATGACCATATAGCGTCCAAGGAACATCAAACCACCATATATGTTGGTTCAAGACCTAAACTTTCAAGTACACCAAGGACCCATAAGAATGGGTTCCAACATACCACCATAAGTGTGGGTTCCAAGGCCTAAGTCTCCACATGCAAGAGGATCAAGATCTAAGCTTGTGGACTCAAGGACCCCACAAGAAATTAACAACCTCAAGACCATCCAATGGAAGAAATGGGATTCACCATCAACACATCAAGGAATTTATACACTTGAGCCACATCATCCATCCAACAACCAATCAAGAGACCAAAACAAGTACAAGCATAACAAGCAACACAAAGACCAGTAACCAAAGATCAACCATGAGTAAGGAACTCGACAATGGACTCAAATGGGACCAAGATACAACTTATGGGCACTTGACTAAGTCAATGGGTAACCAGGGCTTTTGTCATTGCTCCAAGGTCTCGAAGGGCTTCAAGCTTGGGCTTGGACAAGGTCAAAAGGGCTCCTCTAACACAAACAACCACAAACTAAACACTAACCCTCAAGGGCTCCATGAGGGGCACCAAGGACTCAACAGTTGGCATTAATGACCAGACATTGTTGGCATCAATGACAACTTAATCAACACAAAGGTTGGCATCCCCAAAGCAACATAAATAGTTCATCAAGATGCTTGGAAATTATTACGAGATCATCTACAAAAAGGGAAAAGACCATGTTGTGGTAAATGCTTTGTCAAGGAAATATGAGGAAGAGATGTCACACTTTGTCTTATCTTCTCCTGTGCATTAATGGTTAGAAGAAGCATGACAAGACTGGCTAATTAATGCTACTACATCTAAACCCATCAAGCGACTTCAGTAGGATCCCAACATTCACTAACTCTCCAGCACCCCTTCACCAATGTTTTACAGCTCATATTAGGTTGTTGAATGCATTGGTCGGGTGGCATACAATTTAGTGCTCTAAACACACTCCAAGATCCACCCAATATCTCATGTGTATTGTTTGAAGAAGGGTGTGGATCTAAATTGTCGAATTCAAACTACATTACTAGAACTAAATGTAGAAGGCTCCATTTGGCTCCAACCTAAAGCAATTTTGGCCACACGAGAGTGTCACTTACACCAATGCACAGTACAAGAAGTTCTAAACCAGTGGAAAGATATGTAGCCAAAAGATGCTACTTGCAATCCATTAGCCCCTTTGCAGCGATTTCCCCATCTATAGCATTAAGGACAATTTTGGTTTTAGAAGGGGAAGGCATGCTAGGGTCCTACTCTAACCCCCCTATTTTATAAACGTACAAATCCACAAGACCCATAGATATTTAGTGGGTAGTGTCTTGATGTAAAATGGCATTGTTTATTGAATAAAGGTTGAATAGGTGGTTGACTCTCATTAATAATGGGACCGCAAGTAGTTAGGGATTTGGATATTGAAGCACTATATAAGAGTAATAAGCTATGTAATGTTTTGTCAAGAACTGTTATGTATTTGGAGATTTTCTCTTGCAGGTTGCCCCCTTCAAGAGGCAACTGAACATTACTCTTTATTTTGAAAATGTTTCATACAAGATATATTTTTTCTGCTTTTATCTATTATCTCGTGTTTTCTCTATTTACTCTAAATTTATAAATCTAAGCTTATTACAGTCCATATATAATATTATAGGTATGTCCTCAATTTGTAATAGTCAACTGCATGGTTACATTAATAGTAATATAATATGGAAATATGATGGCAATAACTATGAGAAATATCCCAATAAATGAGAATCAATTCTAGTCCATCAATGGAGCATAAGCTATCATGATTGGATCATACTAACATGGAAAAGTACCCTAACGGCAGAAAAGGTATTTTTCTATTGATCTCCTATCCAGATAAAGAAAGTGTTCTTAGTTCAGTTTGGTAGAATGTAAGTCTCCAAAACCTGACGTCATCAGTTCAAAATTTCAAATGTTGCAGATCATGAATTTGTATGGGAACAACACACTCCATGTCATTAATGCACTTGATTACAAGAACTGTGGCCTCCAATGGAATGGATAACTGCTAATACATTCCGTTGGAATCCCTTATTGGAAATAGGAAGTAAAACAACGAAAAATTTGGCAGGTTGAAATTACAAGGTTTTGGTCAGCAGTCAAAAGAACAAAGAAATCATTTTAAAGCGTACAAGTAAAACATCCTAAAATTTAAACAACTGCAAAACTTACAAAACATTTGCTAGCCAATTCTTAGACAATAATCAAACAAGCATAAAAGAATAATTTCCTCAAGAAAATATTTTCCATAATTGTTGAATTAATTCAACAACACCAATCCATTTTAATGCAGGGGTGTGTAGTAGGTAAGCTCCCTTTCTAATCAAGGGCATACACCAACTAATCCATTTTTACAGGTATATTACTTAGTTACATAGGTATGCTGTGGTCAAGCACCATTGTTCACTGTCACATTTGAGCTCCTCAAAATACTCTACATAACACACAGCCAACACTAGATCAAGATCAACTACAATGGAAAAATAGAGGGGCATGAAAGATTTACCATAGCCATTTAGCAATTAATCAATATGCTACATAATATATGCATTTTATCAGTAGTGAGCAACAATCAGTTACCTTATCTGATCAGAGAGCTCCTTTCTTGCAGTATCTACTAATGTGGTAATGAACTTTGAAAGATCAGGATTAAAGCAATGAACTGGAGATGCGTGAGCTAGAAAAGGAAGTTTTCTCAGTGCTCTACCACTTAGACCCTGATCATGAGTTCAATAAAAGCACTCTAAAATAAGACCAAGAAAGGATAAGCAAAATACAAGTGAAAAAAGAGAAATCAACAAGCACACAGTTTTTTACACACACCAGCCTACAAGAGAAAAAAAACATCATGGATCAGGCATGTGCCTAACTTGCATACCTCACAAACTTCTGCTGCTTCCAGCAAATTCTTAGACAAGCTTAAAGAGCCCTCCAAATTATTTGATTTCGCTGTATTTAAACAATGTTGTAGATTCCCATAACTCAATAATGGCAACTCACCAATATCCTGGTAAACAAAATCAACGATAAATGTCAGAGATGAGCATATGCAGAACATCAACATCCATTCATATGAAAACCTCAAAACGTCAACCTTCCTAATAGCAATTTCTAAACAGTCCGAAGCTTAAGGATAGTTGTAAAAGCTATTTACACTCTCCTGATTTGACAAAGAAATTAATTCGGACTCCTTGTTGAAAATAGTAACCAATCAATAATGGTTCAGTAAATCACTTGGATGAAAAAATAGCCTCAACTTGTGATTTGTAAACAATAAATTGCAGCAATCCAATTTTAAGATGAATGTTATTTGGTCTTCAAGATTCAAAAATTCAACCATGCATAGCATACACTGTCTACGCAATCTAAGAATGGGTTCAAGACTTGGATAATATATATTCAGTCCAAACATCAAAGCAATGTTTCTAAAGAAACAAGGTAGCGATATGACTGAAACAAGATCCAACCAACCTTAATGCCTAGCTTTCAATATTCACTAATAATGATACCGTGTCCTCACTGCTGGTTCAAGTTGAGGGAAAACATTGTCTCTAACTAATAGCTTCTGTCAGTCAGAAGATGGTAACTGCAGATTTGGAATACATTCATTTCTGAAGCAAAGCAATCTATGCTAGCTGAACCCATGTTGAAATATTCAGAAATGATAAAGCAAGAAATTGTCAGCTTGAGGGAGGATCAAATTTGCATTGCCATAATGATATTATCTCCAACAGGAAAGAGATTCCAGGAGTAGTAACTTTTAAGGGTTCACCTTATATGATCACAGAATCTTTTGCACATCAATGCCAATTGCTCAAGTCAGTTACAAAAAACTGAACATACAAACAAACCAAGAAAACCAGAGAACTTGGAAGAGACATACTTCTTGGATAATAAAACAAAAAGAACACATGTTCTTTTATAGTAAAGGAACGACCTAAACCCTCAGTACATAAACCCTAGATGCATAAACCCGAATATAAATTAAATGTGTGATGTTCCCTTCCGTGTGATGTTTCCTATAGGACCACTGAGTAGCTTATTAGGCTCCCATAGGCTAAAATCATATTATCTTTGGATTATTTTGGTGCTCTACCGACTAAAATGGTTTTGTGGTTTTGGGTGACTCATGGTATTGCCCATGTTATTTGGCCAAAGAAGAAAATAAAAAGGGAAGAACTCATCCATATTGGGCATGCTTATTGACTTTCGACATTGTCTCTTGAGACCATCTGGAGGTTAGTCCAGAGTTTCTGTTTGGGGTTGGCAAACTCCATCCACCCATTGGGGATTAGTTTCGGTGGTGAAATATCCACCCTAGCTAGACAAGCAGAAGGACCCATCCAAGGTTCTTACTTGAACTTCATCCTTTGGATTCAGCATCATCTTGGAGAAGGTTTGGAGGCCGAATTGGAGAGACTGCTGCCACACATATTGGCATCCATCTTCCAGGTTCATGTTGATTGAATTGTCATTGATGCCTGTAAATTTTCCTTTAATATTCAACTAGGGCTAAACAGTGCATGCAAAATATCAACTAATAACCACACATGAATATCTTTTACAGTATGCAACGGAATATAAAACTGAGAAATAAATCACAACATCACATCACGATATTGACACTATTATTTTGGGTATGGAAACCCCCGAAAAAACCCAAGATGGGAAAACCGGTGCAACAGTCAGATATAGATTTTGTTATGAGAAAATATGGAACTTTTACAATCACTGCAAATTCACCCAAACTTGGCGAATGCAGTACCCGGTAGAATCACTGGGCAAATCCCAGCTAAACCTCAACACCCTCCTGTGTGAGTGTATGGCCCCGTTGTACGATGCTCAATGATCCTGCTGCACGATCCTACGTTTTCTCGACTAAATCCTTTGTCTAACTTTCTCTCCTTGTCTATATCATGTCTCTGTCAGAATACAAGTGTGTGTTCTCTCCACCAATTGATCTCTCTTACATAACTTTAGTTAAAGCGAAAACCCTAATTTCACTTTCACTTTAACTAGTGGTAAAGCAAAAACCCTAATTTCACTGTCACTTTAACTAGTGGTTCACTAAAGTTAATATAGATCACTTTAGTTATTTTCCAAAGTAAACTTAGGAAAAATAATTAAATACAATTGGCTTCCTATTTTAAGTCTTTTGTATGCAAGAACACATGCATGCAGGAAGACCTTCCGTGTTGCTACTAGTTTAACACTCCCTCTCAACGAGGAAGGGATTCGGTAGGAACCCCAACTTATCCCTGAACTTCACAAAACTCTGTCTGCAAAGTGCCTTGGTGAAAATGTCCACCACTAGCTCATCTGTCTGTATGTACTCCAACCGAATGGTTTCCCTCTGAACAGAATCTCTCAAGAAGTGGTATCTGATGTCTATGTGTTTGCTCCGGTCATGGAACACTAGATTCTTAGATAGCTTGATGCCACTCCGATTGTCACAGTGAACTACTGTAGCCTCTAGCTCATACTCGAACAACCATGCAAGTAACTTCCTCAGCCACATACCCTCACAAGCAGCCATGCCGGCTGCCATGTACTCAGCCTCTACTGAGCTCAATGCAATTAACTTCTACTTCCTGCTGAACCAAGAGACAACCCCCGATCCGATGTTGAAACAACAACCTGAAGTATTCTTCCGGTCCTCTACACATACTGCCCAGTCAGCATCTGTGAAACCTACTAACTGTACACTCCCCTTGCGCTCATAAACCAATCCATACTCCACTGTACCTCTGATGTAGCAAAGTTTGTACTTCGCAGTCGTCCAATGCACTCTCCGAGGGTCCACCATGAACTAACTCAAAGAGTTGATTGCAAAGCTGCTGTCTGGTCGAGTGTGTTGATGAAATTGTCATTGATGCCAACATGGACAAGGTTCCTGTACCCACAAGACTGGATCTTGATGCCACGACCTTGCTGAAGATGCTGAAGACCTTGCCAATGATGATGAAAGCCTTGGTGGTGATGCTAAAGCCCTTGTGGATGATAGAGAAGCCCTTGACAGGTTGAAGAAACATCAATGACCCATTTTGTGGTCAGTTGTAGTTTGATGGGGTCATAAAGCCCTCGCACCGAATAAGTGCCACTTAATGAAGACCTTGATGCCCTTCAAAGTCCTTGAAGCCTTTGCCTGTTGGACGTTGTTGATGATATGGCAAACTCAGGTAATGACTAGGGCAATGACTTACAACAACTTGAGGGTAAGCAACCCTTGAATATGGTTAAGTCATGAAGACCACGCTCCTGTTGATAAAGTCCACCAGGGAGAGGCTCTTGAAGCCCTTGAAGATTGCCTTGGAATTTTGTTTTGATGAAGTCCTTGATTTATGGAGAACCATGGTTGAAATGACTAAAATATAATTCATTAATCAAATTTTTTGTGAGGTTGGCTCAAGCAAAAAAATAGCAAGTCGGCTCCATCAAAACGTTAATGTTTAATTTAAAAATTTTAATTTGATGAGGTCGGCTCAAAAATTCTTGAAAAATTAGTATATATAGGCCCTCACGATTTCACTTTAGCGGGTGGAAATTTTCGATGGAGCACTGAGGTAAAACCCGTGGGAGTAGCAACTGTGGAAATTTCGCTGGACTGAGGAAATTTTTCGGTGGAGCAGCAGTCTGAATTGTCCTCCTTTTTCCCTTTTTTTTCTTCTTGATCCAAGTGCATCCAACGAAGGAGGAAGATGTAATTTTCTGTAAAGGAGCAGTGAAATTCTTGAAGCTAGGAGCACTGGCTGCTATATTTTGAAGAGTATCCATGCCCAGGTTTGAAGAAAAAGTGAAGAGCTCTATTCTTGTGAAATGAGTAGTCTGTAAATCTGAGTTTCTTGCTGTTAAGCAACCATATCATACAGGGGTTACTCTTCAACGTTGTCCACATTAACTAGTGCCATTCTGCTCCAAATCGTGATCCTTGAGGTGGCTATTTATTCTCTCTAAGAAATTGCAAGAACTAGTGCCATTCTGCTCCAAATCGTGATCCTTGAGGTGGCTATTTATTCTCTCTAAGAAATTGCAAGCTACAGGATATATTCCATGGAGTACCAGTCAATTTTTAGTGTGACATTGAGACTGTTATTTATGAGTTATGGAGGCCGTAAATTGAAGGGATGAGCCTGTTGGTGAATACATCTTATAACCGGGTGTTCAACTCCAACTTTGGCAACTGTCAACTCCACCAGCAAGCTGTTCGTAGACCCTTTATTGGCTGTGCATTTTGTGAAGGGGAATTGTTTATTATTTAAAAATCAATGATTGCAGTAACTAAAGTTCTTGCAACAGCTTAGCAAAGAAGTAGCAACCTTCAGGGCCTCTCCCAGGCAGGCCGCAACCCTGCTAGGGCTTGTGCAAGGCACCCGAACCTCCAGGCAGTCATCTACAGCTCTCTTCTCAGCCACGGAGGGCATTTGAAGATAGTCCTAGTTGAATACATTTGTAAGTAGCCTAGGTTAAAGTGAAGAACAAGCACGGTAAGTTCAGATGCAAGACAAGTCTCTGATTCTCAAGTTACACAATATGAAAGGTCTCATTCATTAGGGCATCCAAACAGCAGGAAGTCAGCCCAAGTATCCACAAACAAGAATTAAGTTTGATGGACTAACTTCAAAGTCTGATTGAAGAGTCTAAACATCTGCAAGTCTTTTGAAGAACAACCTACGGTTCTCTGATTTAAAGTTTGATAGCCAAAGTTTGAAGGTGAAATATTCAAGTCTCCAAAGCAGCCTAAACTCAGCATGATTTAAAGAAGACTCATCATCTACAGCACTTATCCAGAAGGTGAAAGCAGACCCGAATCGTTTCTACACAGCAGCAGCAGTATGTTGATGATGATGCACAAGCCAAGGTATGAAATATGCACAGTCAAATCTAATGCTTGATTGAAGTCTGTTTGTGACACTTGTATACATGAAGGAATGAGAGCTTGGTTTTAAACTTGGCTTGATATGCCATATACACCCTCAGTTCAAGTTTATGCTAGCAAGCAAACAATCCGAGAAGGTGTACAGTCCAGGGTGACTGTCATGTAATACTCAGTTCAAATTGGACTTTGTTTGGAGTTCAAGTTTGCAAGACTACAAAATCCAGTTTTGGGATTTGTTTGGGATTCTTTCACAACATATACACAGTCTCGAGTTGACCTTCTTCGAGATCTTCTACAGCTAATCCACAGTCCAAAGCTTTGACATCTTTTAGGGGTTTTTACCAGCATTCTCACAATCCGTTTTTGGACCTTGTGTGTGGGGTTTTCCTAAGCATATACACAGTCTGCATTTGACATTTTTTGGAGTTCTTGCAAGCATACACAATCCAAGTTTTGGACTTGTTTCGGAAATCTTCCTCAGCATATATCCCAGTCTGAGTTTGGATCTTTCACAAACAGTTTGGGTGTTGGTATTGATTTAGGGTTCCACCTCAGCATATACACAGACCAAGTGTCAATGAGACAGATGTGTTGCTTGACAGGAAGTTGACAGCCCCAAGTTGTATGACAGCCCTAGGATGACAGTCCTTGGTTTAGACAGTGAACCAATTAACATGCAGTCTGAGTTTCTCCATTCTACACAGATAAAGACCTTAATGTATACAGGCTGATGATGATGATCTCTCATGCTAAGGTATATGAGGTACAAGGTAAGTTCTATGTTATGCTGATACAATGGTGTGATTTAGTATGATATTGATATAAACTATGAAGGATAAAAGCAGTGATATATATAGCATGATGAAGAATGCTGAGGTATGAAGAGATCAGTGGAGTATAAACAGTAAGAGAAGGTTGAACAGCAGACCGTTACACCTTGAGAGCAGACTTTGTTGAAGTGATAAGTGATGCAGCAGTTACAGCATCTTTATGTGACATCCTGGCAGTGACCTACATTGAATTGACAAAATAGTGACAGCCATTCATATGACAGTGACAGCAGTCTGATATGATATGACAGATGATAGTGACAGGTTGATGACATTGACAGTGCTTTCACAGTGAGGCATGTGGATTGATAAGGCTTCTTGAGCAGAGGTTAATAAGCAGAGATTGACCAGAGTTTCATGAGCAGCAGTGAGCAGCGTTGATGATGGGCAGATGAGCATGAGACAGTTGACAGCAAGAGACAAGTGATTGATGAGTTGATGTAACTATAAGCTTTGATTGTAAATGCAAGCTTGTCTTGCTTTTGAGGTTAGGATACCTCAAACCCTTCTTAGCAGGGTCTAAGAAAACCAGGCAGGGTCCTGGATGCAGAGTAAGTGCTCTCCATATCAGTAGGTGCTGATTTTGCCTAACGGTTGTAGCCGAACCAAAACTAATATAAAAAGATTACAAAATTATATGGCGTTGCGTTCTTTTGTGTTATGGTTCTTTATGAATGAAATGCTTATGCTATGTGAATGATGAAGTGAAAGATGTTTATGAAATGATTATGGTAGAGTAATGGAATGATGAACTGGTAGCTAACTGTGATAAGCTAAGAAAAGTTTAAAATTGGCTTCACACTAATTCACCCCCCCCTCTCAGTGTCTACAGAGTGTTGACCAAATACATAAGCGATCCGATAAGCTGAGGATACAAGGTAGGATCCAATCCGTCTGATCCTGATGCATCAATCTTCCTCCAATTTGAAACTACTCCATCCTAAATCCCTTCAGGATCTCTACTGCATACTTATGGGCTCTGGTATACTTCCAGCAGTGGAGTATTGTTATCTGAATATTCAGATTCAGGTTGAGCTGGCAGTGCAGTTGACCGAAACAGTACCTCTGTTTATTACTTCAGTATAGGATCAACAATGATCTCTTGGTCCAGCAGGAAGTAAGGTTCCACAGCTCAGAGTACAGCTGAGGCAGAGTATAATGCTGCAAGGAAGTAGTTTGGCTCAGAAAGTTGTTATTTGATCTATTCGAGGGAAAGCTTGACTCAACGATCATCCATTGCGATAATCAGAGTTGCATAAAGCTTTCAGAGAATCCAGTGTTTCATGACAAATCGAAACACATTGAAATAAAGTATCATTTCATCAGAGACCTAGTGCAGAGAGGTGCTTTGAAGTTGCAATACATTCGTACAGATGAACAGACTGCAGATATCTTGACCAAGCCTTTGACAGCATCAAAGTTTGTGTCCTTTCGTGACAAGCTTGGTATGGCAGAGAATGCCTCTCTCGTTGAGAGGGAGTGTTGATTTTCTAAGCAGCATCAAGAGCCCTTCTCTTCGGAGAATGGGACCACCTGGTCCGGGACCACACTGAAGACTCAACCCAATGTTAAGTGACCATTATGTTGAATGGTAGATATCTTGTCTGGGACCATGATATAAACCCAGATTTGCCCTGTATAGACTCAACCTTGTGTTGAGTAGACATCTGGTCCGAGACCATGATGTAGACCAGTCTAGGACTGGTAGACTCAACTTAGCTCTGAGTATCCATTCTCTTAGAAAATGAAGACACTGTAAGCCCTAGACTGGGTCTGCGCATGTGTGTGGCACTTTGACTCTTGATCTATGAGCTTGGTGTGCTTCTCCAAGGATTAGCTACCCTTGGTCAAGTTACCCTAGTACCAGATCTAGGTGTGATACAGTGTGTGAGATAAAAGCATTAATAACTCTCTTGGTTTATGATGACGTACTTTTGAAATCAAAAAGGACCATAGGGGCACTTGGAAAATGACCAAAGTCAAAAGTCAAAATAAATAAAGACTTTATGACCACAAAAAAATGACCGAAGTCAAAAATCAAAATAGATAAGGACATCTTATAAAAGTCAAAGGAAAAATAAAAGTACCGTTTTTGGTAAATGTGAAAGTGAAATTAGGAAAAGAATAAAAATATTATTATTTTTATTTTTCCTAATCTNAACCCTTTTCATTTGTTACATACACTTTTGCTCTCACAGGAGAAGAAGACTATCTTATGTTCAAACCCTCAACTAGGGTTTTATCAGCAAAGTCCATCTTCAACATTTTTGCACAGCCATCTTCAGCATTCCATTTTTTTTGGGCAGCCTTCTTTATTTTTCGAGCAGCTGAGATTTTTTTTTGTGGGCAGCCTCTGTTTCTTTTTCAAGCAGACCTGGGGAAGTGTAACAATCATGGGCAGTGACTGGAAAATTCGGGTAGCCTGTTTCAAAATTTCAGGCAGCTTGTTTTTTGTAATTTGGGCAGGCCCAAATTTTGTTTGTGGCCAGATCTGAGATTTTTTTTTGGAACAGACTGTTTTTAACAGCCTCTAGCAATTCTGGGTAGGCCCTAATTTTATCTTGGGCAGACTGATAAATTTGTGCAAATTATTTTTGACAATCTCTAGCATTTCTGGGCAGGCCCTAACTTCATCTTAGGCAAACAAACTGTTTTGGGCAGCCTCAATCATTTCTGGGCAAAACTAGAAATGTGGTTTACTAGGGTTTGAAAACCTTAGTTTGTTTTGCTGAGAAATCTTTTGCATCTGTAAACTGTGGTCAAAATCCAGATCTGGATTTGAGGAACCTTTCGAAGAATTTCTTAAGCCATCTCATTTACGAGATGAGCTATTAATGCTTTTGGGGTTTTTGTCCTTTGAAGGTTTCCCCGGTGAAAAAAAAAAATTGTGTCCATGTGTGTTGATGTGATGAATGTGTTTTTACTGTACTGCTGATCTATTTATGTTTATCTGCAAATTTTTAAAGCTTATGCTAATGCTGAAAAATTCAACAATCATCTCTATATGAAGGTTGTCGATTTTTTCCTGATTGGGTTTCCCAGGATAAACTTGTGTTCTTTGTTTCATTGCTTTGCCTTTCTTCTAGATATCCTAGTGTTCATTTGCAATTAAGTTATACTGCTATAATCTTGTAAAAACTAACATGGTATCAGAGCAGTTCTAGAAGACACCATTGTTGGAAGCTAGGGTTTGACCTTCCAAGGCCTTCCCTCATCTATTTAGCAGAAAAAGAGTTGTAGATACTTAGCTCTAGGAAAGGCGCATCTTTTGGTGAAGGAAAAATCAAATTCCGAGAAGTTTCATTTTTTACCTAATTTCTGTAGCTTGCTACAGAAATTAGGGTTTCAATTTTTGTGTTGATTAGTCCAATGTTTTGGCTCCACCTCACCTTCCCTCAACTTGCCTTGATAGGGCGCATCTACCTGTGAGGTCAGTTTCATTAAATTCAAAAGTTCATTTTTTACCTAACTCCTGCTAGGGTTTCCAGTTCAAATCTGCAAACAAGATGATTGGAATGAAGAGCTACAAACTTTATCTCTTGGAATTCTATGATTCTTCTCATCCTAGAAGAAAATGGTCTCTTGAAGTTTGTCAATGAGAAGGTTCTAGAACTAGAAGTTGAAGACGAGAAGTCCCAGTGGAGGAAGAGCAATGCTAAAGCAAGAATGGTCTTGGTGGACTCGGTCAAAGATCACTTGGTTCTGCAAGTATCACAAAAAAATACAGCTAGGAATATGTTCAAGACCTTGAAGAACTTATTTAAACGCAGTGGCATCAATGTGACTCACGTTGAGGACCAAATATCAAATATAAAGATGGTCAAGTCCAAATCAGTTGCCATATATTTCATGAGGATCACTGAACTTTGGGACAAGCTAAGGTACAGTAGAGAACACATTGAAGAAAAGGAGCTTGTCATGACCACTATAAATGGTCTTCCACTATCTTGGGAGTCTCTAATCCAAACCATAAGTGGTCGAACCAAGCTACCCAAACTTGACATGTTACGGGCAAATGCACTCAAGAAGAGACAAGGATTGCAGCAAGGGAAAGACTCCATGGTCCCCTCAAGTTGACGAGAATCAAGCCTTCATTACTCATGCCAAGAAAAGCAAGGGAAAAGGAAGGAAGTTTTATAGCCATAAGCACCAAGGTAGGAGACAAAGTTCTTCTCCAGATCGGAGGGAAAAGAAGAACAATTTATCGCATATACAATGACATAGGTGCAAGAAATATGGTCACTATACAAACAAGTGTTTTAGTGCAAACAAGAAGAAGCATGAAGCTTCAACAACTAATGTAGAAGAAGGTCATCATCACAAGAAACAAAGAAATGAAGATCATACAAAATTCTTCTTCATATCAAACTTATCAAGTACTATTCCCACCACTAGTGATACATGGCTTATAGATAGTGGTGCTTCTAAACATATGACTGGTTATAAAGAGAATCTTTCAGAAGTTGATGAGAAAGAATCTCATCTTTGTGTTGTACTTGGAGATGATGCCAACTATACTATGAAAGGATTTGGATCTACCTCTTTTCAGTTAGAATCCTATGAATTACTTCACCTGAGTAACGTGCTTTATGTACCTGGTATGAAAAGGAATCTTGTCTCCATTTCTTCCTTAGAGGACAAGGGATATAGAGTTACATTTGCAGATGGGAGTGTGCTTGCTTGGCACAAGAATTCTAGCATGAACACAGCAAAGGTAATTGGTGTAAGAGAGGATAGCTTGTATCGATTGAGCACCTTACCAACTCAAGCTTTAGTCCTTGATTCTACCAACATAGGTGAGCTATGGCACAGAAGACTAGCTCATCTAAACTATCAAGCTCTCTCAGCATTAAGGAACATGGTGACAGGTCTACTACTGCTTCAAGTAGACCATGATGGAATATGTAGAGGATGTGCACTTGGTAAGAATACCAAGGATTCCTTTCCAAATAGTGAAAGCAGATCCAAGAGAATATTGGATCTGGTTCACTCTGACATGTGCGAACCCATGACTGTTACTACATTTGGTGGTTACAACTACTATGTAACATCTATTGATGACCACTCACGAAAGACGTGGATATACTTTCTCAAGACCAAGGAATCTAAGGAAGTATTCAGCAAGTTCAAAGAATTCAAAGCACAAGTTGAGAATTTGTCAAAGAGGATTAAGATCCTGAGATCATACAATGGTGGAGAATATACCTCTACAGATTTCAATGATTGCTGCACGGAAGTAGGAATTAAGAAGGAGCTCACAATTCCGTACAACCCTCAACAAAATGGGGCTGCGAAAAGAAAGAATAGAACAGTTGTGGAGGCAGCCAAAGCCCTACCAATGTTCTTATGGGCAGAAGCATCCAGAACAGTTGTTTATTTACAAAACAAATACCCTCATAAAATCTTGAAGAACATGACTCCGAAAGAAGCTTTCACAAGAGTGAAGCCAGAAGTCGGCCACCTTTGTATCCTTGGTCGTCCAGTCTACATTCATGTGCCCAGGGATAAAAGGACAAGCCAAAACCTTCAAGCAAGTAAGGAACATTTGTGGGATACAGTGAGCCTTCGAAGGCCTACAAAATATACATCCCAGGATCGAGGCAAATCAAAGTCAATAGGGATGTGACCTTTGATGAAGAGATGGCTATCTGAAAAGAAAGAGGATCTAATATGGGCATCGATGATGACGAAGAGATGAGATCAGCTCCCCCTCTAGTAGTTCAGAGGGAGTTTGAAGAAAAGAATGAACCGATCGATCCCATTGATCCAGTTGAGCCAATTAATGCTCCCACAGATATGGCAGTAGGTCCAAAAATGCCTAGATGGGCACAACAGACATTACATGATGCAAAGGGGTATGAAGCTCCACATGGCACTTTTCGAGAAAGCAAAAGTCCTCGAAGGTTCTTGATTTGTGTAGCAATAATGAGTCACATCATTGACACAACCTACTATGTATGAAGAAACATCCAGACACCAAGTTTGGAAGGATGCCATGACAGAGGAATTCCAGGCCATCATGAATAATGATGTATGGGAGGTTGTACTGAGGCCAAAGGGGAAGTCAATGGTGACTTCCAAATGGCTTTTCAAGATTAAACACGGAGCAGATGGTAGTGTGGAAAAACACAGGGCTAGATTTGTTGCCAGAGGATTCTATCAAAAAGAGGGAATTGACTATGATGAGACATTTGCTCCTGTGGCTCGATATACTTCCATCGGGACCATTATCATTATTGCTTTGGTTATGGGATGGAAGTTGCATCAGATGGATGTAAAGATGCCTTCCTCAATGGTGTTATCGAGGAAGAGGTTTACATTGAACAACCAGAAGGGTTTGTTGTACATGGAAAAGAGTCTCACGAATGTAAACTAAAAAATGAATTATATGGACTCAAGAAAGCACCTCGTGCTTGGTATGGACAGATAGATGGATACTTGGTGAACTTGGGATTCACCAAGAGTGATGCAGATCCCAATCTTTACTATAAGATTGTGGATAATGAGCCATTGATTTTGGTTCTGTATGTGGACGACTTGTTTCTCACAGGTAATGAGAAACTTATTGGATGGTGTAAGAAGAAGCTTACCTCTGAGTTTGAAATGAAGGACCTAGAATTGATACATTACTTCTTGGGACTACAAGTATGGCAGAGGCAGAAGGAAATTTTCCTAAGTCAAGGAAAATACAGCATTGATATTTTGAAGAGATTCAAGATGTTGGATTGCAAGTCCATGGCTGCTCCGATGGATGCAAATCTGAAGAAGCCGAGGCAATCTACTTTAGATTATAATTTGATTGATCCCACCATGTATCGCCAGTTAATTGGATCTCTGATGTAACTGACAAACACCGAACCGGATATATGTCCTGCTGTGAATACTCTCAACCAGTTTATGAGTGATCCGAGGCAGATTCACTGGGTTACTACAAAAAATGTTCTCAGATACTTATGTGGCATTGTGGGATATGGATTAAGATAAGCTTCAGGATGTGATTTAACATTGCAAGGATTTTTTTATTCATATTGGGTCAGATGTGCTGCAGATAGGAAGAATACTTCTGGATGTTGCTTTAGCTTGGGTTCTGCAGTGATTTCCTGGTGTAGCAGGAAGCAAACCTCAGTAGCACTCAGCACTGCAGAGGCTAAGTATATGGTTGCCCGTACAACCGTCGAGAAGCAATATGGCTTCGAAAACTCCTTGCAGAATTGTTAACTCAGATTCCAGGACCTGTTGCCCACCTATTTCGACTAGGTGGAAACCTCGTGTACATTCTATGCAGTTTGTACCATGGAAAATCCTTGGGATTTTTCACTCAGCAGGGCATTTTTGCGCCTTTTTTCACGAAATTTCTACTCCCATGCGTGGGATAATTAATGTAATGTTGTACTGGCATGGGTCATTCCTATCAAGGATGTCACCATGGACGTTATTATAAGGGAAGTCATCTTCACCGAGTGTTTTTTTCCCCAATTAATTAATTTTGTTATTTAACAATTTTAATTAGTTGGGTTTTTCACTCACAAATCTTCCAAAGTGGTGATTTGGCTTTCTAATAATCGAGCCCATGGGTTGGCTAAGGGCTTAAAATGATGCTTATGACCATACTAGACATCCCCTAGAATTTTGCGAAATTTCGTCAGGTGTAGATAGTTTTTTTTAATTAATTAACCTCACTGTCAGGTGATTAATTAATTAAATTTTGATGTTATAAGGCTGTTACGGAGAGAAACTTCCTATGGCTTGGGGTGTACCACAACAGACAAAGAAACCGCAGAAATCAATCCCTTCCCAATATGCAAGAGAAATAAAACATCTAACACTAAAGGATCTCGAATCATACCTTAATCCGGACGGTTGAAGTAGATCCTCGTTGAGCTTTTTCCAATCCCGCTTGTGTTAGCAATTTGCTCTCAACAACAGCAAACAAGACAAGCATGCTATATAATATGGTGTTAGATCTACTCTAGCATATATAATCAACTATGTATAAGCAATTAAACACATCCATGGATTCAATATTCATTTAAATGCACGTTATTGGACAAGAAAAGATATTTCTATTAATCAAATCAGAGATTACACAAGTGACAACCTCTGTCGACACGTCTGCGAACCGGAGAAACCGAGTCCTCCACCTGGGCCTCCACCACCTCAATCCTCCATCTCTCGATAGCAAACTCACAAGCAAAGGTAAGCTTGGGAAGAACACAAAGTGGTCCAAAGGGACAAAGGGATGCAGACTCAATTCCTCCTCTTCAATGTATCCAAGGGGTTCCTTATATAGTACTCCAAAGGGGTAATGGAGGGTCAAATCCGAGCGATCTCGAGGCATATGGAAGGCCAAGAGACAAGTGGTTTGGACACACATCAAGGAAAACTCCAAAAATATTTGGACTTATGCACACATCCTGATGTACGCGGGTTTGAGGTCAATATCTGCGTATATACGCAAGAAAGGGATTAAAAGTCGCGTATAGCAAATAACAGGTGTTTTTAGGGATGATCTTGTAAACATCAAAGGTACAATATTGGTCCATGGGGTCCAAAAAGTCTGCAAAGAGACAAAGAAGGCCATAATTGTGTGATCAACCATGTGTGGTAAAATCAGCTGTAACAAAGGCCATAAATGTGTGATCAACCATGTGTGGTAAAATCAGCTGTAACAAAGGCAATTACTTGGTCCCTGACATTGTGTAATAGGGGTATGAGTGCAAAAAAGAAATGCCATGACACCCCCTAAGTCATAGGATCAAATATCATGTCTTTCAGACATGTGGTTAGGATTTTAGCCCATTTTTAGTCAGTCAAGGGCTATTTTCCAGGAAAATTAAAGTTATTTCCTAAAGTAAAAAAATACCAAAATATTTATTTTGGATAAAAAGCCTAAGTAAAGGCTAATTTAAATTATCTTGGCGGTTTTCTATGCCAAATCAAACATATTTCAAGTATAACCCCCCCCCCCATTTTTTAGCCATTTTAGGCCAAAAAACATATTTAGAAAAAAGAAGTCAAACCTCAATGGAATACAAGTGATTTTGGGCCACTTGTTTTGGGAGCTCTTGGCTTGTATTTCAACTATAAAAGAGAGGCCCCTCCTCTCATTTTTTCATCATTCTTTGGAGCATGGTTATGCTGCAAAAATACTCTCTCTTCTCCCTCTCTTCTCTATTCTTCTCTCTCAAGTTTTCAAAGTCTTTGGCTATTGTAATGTTGTTTCCCTATTGGGGTTTATAATAAATCAATCTTTGGAGGATACATTTGTTGGTGCACCCATTTTGTGGCTTGAAGAGTGAGGTAACTGTTTATGGTTGGTTATTGTTGCATTATTTATCATAGGAGCTCTCCACAAAGGTTTTTGTGGAGAGACTTGTAGGTAAAAGTTTTTTTCTATTTGCACTTGTGATTAACATTGTAAGATTTTGCATGATTTATGGTGTTCTCATCTCTGTGTGTGATTTTTGCAGCTTTAGCTAAACTCTTTGCAGGGATCCAAGCTTGGAAAAGTTCTCCCTCCAAGGCCCTAATCTCTAATCGTGTTTTCTGTTTTAGGAACTAGTTTTTTGTTATTGTTTAGTAGCATATTCTAGTTTTCTTTAATAGATACATGTTATAATTTTATTATATATTCCAGATCTAATTTCTTACTGTGTTTTAAGTGGCTGGCAATGCAATTTTCAGCCATCTAATATTCACTTTTCTGATATTTTAAAACCCAAATTTTTACTGTAAAATTATTGTATTTTTTATACTAACATTTTCTAACTTCCTTTTGAGTTTCTTGTCAAAGCTTGCTGGTTTTTAGCAGGTTTTAGAGTTTACAATGGGAGGTTTTGACCAAATCACATCAAAAACACCTCAACTTGCAACAAGTTTCAAAAGGGTTCAAACCCATATCTTCTTACTCTATTTTCTAACTATTTGTAAGCCCTAGGAGAGTCTCTTTGTGGGCATTTCTCTAAGAGTTTTCCGATAGTAATTTGCAATATATTGTAAGTAGATTACTAGATGTTGCTTTATTTCAAGTAGATCTAATATTTTTTCCCAAGTTTTTACCCACCTGCTCCTTTAAGGAGATTGATGTGTGGTTGGTATATTTTTCATAGATTAGTTTACTTGCAAGCATTTCTTTTCAAGCATTCATTCAGTTTAGATCTTTCCCTTTAAGCATTTCATTTCTTTTTGCTCCAAGTATCTCAGATACTGGCATCTCCCATAAGGAATAAAGCACTGATGAGACTTGTTGAGCCTTGTATTTTTGTATTTATTGTAAAAAGTAATTTACAGACTAAATCAATCCGTGTATCCTCTACCCTCTATTATCTCCCTTTAAGGAACTCGGATCAAGGGTATGAAAAGCAGAAGGGTTTAGGGGCTTAGGACTTTAATTAACTCACATTTACTTTCTGTCTTTTAAAGTTGGAATAAATCACTTGCTTAGCCCCTCCTCCTCTTAACTCTGTCACTCTCCTTCGGGGTCTTCAGGGGAATGACGAGGGGCTGAGTGAGTTTAGTTTAATAGGCATCCACCGACATATTGTTCTCTTCTAACCAAAAACGGGTGACCTTGGAAGCTACGGGGGGTGAGAGACCGTTGGGGGTCTCACGGGCGTTCGCGTCCTCCTTGTTGAGCACCAAGTACTTGGGGTTTGACCTATGGATCTACAGGTGGGCTTGTTTCCACTTTGTTGAGAACCCAGCACTCCCTCTTTGACTTGAAGGATACGAAATTGGGATAGTCACACCACCGAATCTAAAACTTAATCCAAGACTTCAATCTTAAAAAAATTTACCTAAAAGGTACCAAGAGACATTGCAAAACGTCCCACCAACATTTACTTATTGTTTTAGGTTCAAGTTGCCTTGTTGTTCAGGTTTTCCTTTTCCAAGCAATTTTCAATTACTTGACTTGTTGTTCAAGGCTTTGTTTTACAAGCACTTTCACATTTCAGTTCACTGCAAGCACCTTCTTTCAAGCATCCAATCTCATTGGGTGGCACCTTTAAATCTATTGGGTAACAATCACACTGTTAATAACTTGTAGATCTGGTATACACAATTTGATTCATTTTCTTCAAGCATTTTGAGTAATTGTTAACAGTTGTTCCATTTATTCATCTATCTATAAGCATTTGTTTAACTGTGAAATATTATTTATGTTGAATAACCCATTTGACTGCTTATATTGTAATCTTGTTTAGTTTAGACAACACTTAAACTATGAATAAATCAATCTAGTTTGATTTCTATAAAGCTGTGACTCATTTATTTGACTCCATTTACTAATAGGCACTAGTCTTTTTATTTCTCAGGATCTGCTTATCATTGAAAGAAACACCTGCATTGCATGCTGCTTGTCATTCTTGGGATAGTATAAAGTCTTAGCCTTACAACATTAATAAAAAATCCCTTTAACTAATAATTAATAAACATAGGAATAATTTCCTGTAGGGACTACGTCCCTTGGCTTTGTTAGGATTTGGCCTAAATGGAGGAGTTGGTAGACTGTGGTGACAGTGGTCCCCACCTCTAACTTGCCCCAAATGACACACAAAGCGGGTTGGAGACTTCCCGGTGTCATAAAGTGTGTATTAGGCGGTATTATCACCCGCCTTATAGTTGCCTGTGTGAGGTGGATCCAGGATGGATGTTAGAGGGGCAAGCAACTAAGGGGTGGAACCACGACTGCCTAGACTCCCAAATGGATAGTTGTCACACCAATCAAGGCAACCTTCACTTTATGTTATCCTAGTCCAAGACAACAATGGGGGAGACCCAGATCTGCTCTCGACAGGAGAGATCGGACCTAGACACCAGAAGATCACATGGGGCTTCAGGGTACTTAAGGTGCAAGGTAAATGGAAACCCTAGCTCTAGGGTTAAGGTACTAGCAACTGATGGAGATGACCACTGTCTTGGGAAACATAACTGTGACAGGGTGAGCAAGAACAGAGTTGGGATTGCCTAATACCAAGGGGACAATCTCAGTGAAAGATAGGTGACTTGAGTTATCAGTAGGTGTTGGCAAAAGGAGTAAAATGAGGTCAAGATGGGGCTAGCGCTAGCTAGGAGATCAATGCCTTGGGTGCATTGGGCAATGGAGTCAGCAGTAAACCAATTTTTCAGAGAACCCACCTGGGAAACACCTTGATCTACGAACCCAGAAGTAATTGGTCCGGAAAAGCTAAGACACAGGAAACCTAGCTCAATTGATGGCTAGCGCTAGGGCTTAGGAGGACAAATCTGTAGTTCTAGGGTCACCAAGAGCCAAATGGCTCAGCGTTGAGGAAGAAAAGAGGTCAGGGTGGCCTGATCCATAAGCCCAAATCAGGAAATCAGCAGAAAAGTCAAAATCTAATGATGGGGTTAGGAGGCTAAAAACTGATTTTTCAGATCTAGGGCAAACCGAGAGGAACTAGCACAGCGTTGGGAGTGTTCTAGAGTTCTTGGGCCCTGATCTATCAGCCTATCTTGTCAGATTTCAGAAAAAATCACTTTCGGAAAAGTCCAGTTTTCAGTGAGGGCGCTAGGGCAAATTCAGTCAATTTTTTTTATCTAGGCCAAATGGTCAAGCAGTTGCATAGGGTTGGGGTTGATTTAGGCTGTGCCGGACCCAATCTATCTGTTTGTGAAGTCAGAAATCAGAAAAACTCAAAACCCTAGTAGGTCAATTTTTCAGTGGGGGGGGTTATGCAGTTTTCTGCTTAAAAATCAAATCTACGTCAAACTCTGAGGAATTTGACCAGCGTTTCAGTTGATTTGATGAAGAGGTGACCCGATCTATGAAACCCAGAAATGATTTGGCAAAAGATCGGATTATTCCTAAATTTATTGATTTTTAGTGTTTTTAGTGTTTTAGGAGTTTTAAGAAAAAGTTGAATTGAAGCAAGGTACAATGGAATAAGATCTGAAAAAAGAAGAGATTTGCCTGTTGAATCTTACCTGGAAAAGCTTGTAGAAGTCTGTAACAGTGACGATCTTTGCTATCCCGATCAATTCTAAAAGATCCCTGTGATTTCTATGGCATATGCAAGCTCCAAGCCATCAATGCGCCCCCTACCCTGCATGAGCAAACGTCAACCATATCAGATTTGCACATACAAAATAAAGAAATTGAATGCTACAAAACAGTAAAATGAGGTAATCATAGATCACAATGAAACTAATGAAAACCCCCTGATCCAAGACGAAGAGAACCGAGCGAGTTGACGTCCCCCTACAAAAACGCTCTAGCCAAAACACCCTCCTGTAGACAAAACAATGATAGCCACGAAAAATATAGATCTCACGAGAATTTCCATAATGCTAGGAAGCTAAAGACTTGCTAATCACCATTTGAGCACATCAGATGCAAAGCAGATCCAGAAAAATTTCCACAAAAAAGTCTTTCTATTATTCAGATCCAAGAGCCAAAGACCTCTTACAAATGAAAAACTCTCTCCTTTAAATAGAAATGAGAGAACCTCAATCATAACCAAATCCTAACCACTTTCAAAACAAGTGGCTAAGATTAAAAGATGAAATGTTCTAATCAATGGTTGAGATGAGCTCAACATACAATACATGGATCAATATAACCATAATTTATCAAAGTGGACTAACCCACTCAACAAGAAATAAATGAAAGCACATGGTGGGTCTAAGGAGTGTTTGACTAACTCCCTTTGGGTGTCCCCATGGCACAATAAATAATATAACAATTTAATTCTTTGACTTTTGTGCCTCCTTGAGGAAATCATGAGCCTCCAAAAAGAGCTCCAGAAAATAATAAAAAATGCCCAAAAAATAGGTGTGGGCCCAATCAGGAGCTGCAACTGCTGGAGAAGGTGTGGAGGACATCACTCTCATCATCATGACTCATCCCATGTCATTTCCTTGCCTCAGTAGCCCAAATCAATTTCTTCAATAGCCATTTAATCATTTTTTAATCTGCCTCGAGAAACGTGAACATACCAAAACAGCCTCCTAGGGTGCCTGCGTTGCCAAACTAAGACCACCAGGCTCTCTAGAATGGGGGTACTATGGTACAAACAAGTGGTTACACGCCTACGTTCCATACAACGCCCTAGGATATCCAACTAAAACATCTCCCTGCTCAAAAATATCAATCTGTGAAGAAAAACTGCATCAGAAAGAAAGAATGAGCCTGATCACATCTATAAATGCCCGGAACTGGAAATAAACTGTCTCATTAGACTCAGAGAGTCCAAATCCATCTAAGGTGTATACTCATACCCCTCATAGGTCTCTATCTGATCATCAATCATATCCAATAAACAATAGAACCATCTGTGAATAATCAGACACCAATAATAACTCAGACTATATCCATCCGCTGCAAGTGTTAAAAGGTTAAGACATGCTCTAGAATTCATTCAAGTAACAATCACAAGAAGTAGCATTCATTTCACTGACGGTACAACAACCAATATATATATAAGGCTTTATTCATTATTACTCGGACTTAAACTTTCAAAACTATACTCACTTCACAACTGTAGCCAATTTTCTAGTGAAGGGTGAAGGGTGAAAAATGACAAGGCTAAGGCAAAGGATGAATTCCTACTCAACACCATGACACTTTGGATAAGGAAAGGAAATACTCACTATAACCCATGTCGGACAAACAACAACACAAGGAATGGCAATGCCTCACAAATGGGTGAGTTGTTTAGAGAGTGCTTATTTAACTTAGGCATCATGTCTACATCAAGCTTGATCCAAGTTCATTAGGATCATCATTTTTATTCCATGGCCTTTTTCGCCTATATGACCCTTTTGGGACTTCACCAGTGCTTAAAAGCACAATTGATTGCAGCTTTCATCCCGAACATATTTTATAAGGTCAACATATTTTTTATCATTGCTTTTTGAACCTTTTCTTATACTCTTCAAAGAGTATTTTAGCACTTCATTGCTCTTGCCCTCTTTACATATGTTAAGAAACACAGTTTTATAATTTTCATTTTTCATGGGCGCATATTCAGTAATTTCAGCATAGCTAGTACATGAGCTTTCAGTTTTAGCCAACAACATCTCAAGTGACTAGGGGGAATTCTGCACAGTGCCAAACATCGGGACAACCGACCAAAATGATTTAGGCATACTATCCAACTTACGAAAGGCAAGTTTTGTCACCAACTCAGAGCCGAGACACAATATAAACAGGGAAGCTTGTCCAACAAAAGTTCTAGCAGGGAAAAAGATCCTCCATGCCATAAGTCAAGAAATCAATCGGGTTGAAAACTAAACTGGAAGGTCATGGATGGGTGAAGACAATGAATGATGGAGCCAACACTAGCAAGCCAAAACAATAGTGGGAATGACTACCTCTATTCTCCTTAAGGAGGGTAAAACCAATGAGTATAAATCAAGAACTTCCAAGTCTAAGTAGGGACATCAATACATAGTACAATATACAACCAAGTCCATATAAATATGACCGCCAGATCATGATACCACAAGTTAATACATGTCACAAGAATCAGTATAAGAGCAATAATAACCATAACACAATATAAAATGCCGAGTCATAACCATGCAATATAATCCATCTAAGACACAATATGTCCAATGAGAAAGAACTGACATAAAACTGGGCAACAATGACTGCTCTGAAATGACATAAATGGCTACATCGGTCCTCAAAACTGAGTGTCCTGAGACTCAGTCTTGACATGGGAGAGTACAATAGTCCACTAATATAATCATGATCCATAAAAAATGCTCATCTCAGCATCTCATATGTAAGAGATCTGGCTGAAAAATCCACTGTGTCTGAAAAATAGAATATGGTAGCCTGGCTACTATATATGTGATAACAGGCGGCAACAGGACCAACTGTGATTCACTGGGACAATTAGAGTGGTATACAAATGTCAGTGAATCTCATGTTTCACGATAAGACGTAGCATATAAATTCGATATCACTACATTCGTGATATGGTGCAAAAAGGTGCATTCGAATTACAGTATGTTCTGATAGATGACTAGACTACAAATGTTCTTACAAAGCCTCTTCTCAAAACAAAGTTTGAATACTTTCACAGAAGAATTGGAGTAGAAGAAAATCCATCCCTCATGGAGAGGGAAAGTTGAGGCAGACATCTACATTGCCTTCACACTGGTGCCTCTACTCATTCTAGATCGCAGCCTGGTATTGGAGAAATCCCATCGGTATTGTGAGACGGGCAGGTAGCAGATGGTCGTGTACATTGGTGACCTCTACTCATTCTGGTTCTCATCCTAGAATGGGAGAAATCCCATGGGCAGTAGAGACGAACAAGTGTAGACGTATGTGTACACTGGTGACCTCTACTCGCCCTGGTTCTCAACCTGGTATGGGAGAAATCCTATCGGCATATTGAGACGAACAAGAAGTAGACAGTCGTGTGCACTAGTGACCACTACTCGTTCTGGTTTTCAGCCTGGTGTGAAAGAAGTCCCATCGGCAATAGAGATGAACAAGTAGTAGATCGTCGTGTACACTAGTGACCTCTATTCGCCCTGGTTCTCAGCCTGGTGTGGGAGAAATCCCATCGGCACTCGAAACGAACAGGTAGTAGATGGTCGTGTGAAGCATGTCCTGGTTCTCAGGTAATGACGGACTCGTAGCAGATGAGATGTTGATAGTTGTACTCTCCAATGGACTGTGTAGAGTTGCAGAGCTAATAGATCTATCGATGGACCGAGTCGATCAAATACATGATGATACCTCTTAACGAATTGAGACTGTGTTGACAACCTTCAGCATGTATAGAGATGATCGAGACAAATGAGATGTGTAGAAGAGACCCAGATGTTCGTGATGCTGATGATGACCATATTTGAAGAATACCTTGTTGAAAGGGAGTGTTGGAATTTGTGCAACTTCAAAAGTTATTCTAATTGTACTTGTATTGTATTTCCTTGTACCTCCTACGGGAAATTTCCTTGATGTAATTACTCAGGTAAACCCTAGAAAGAATCATTGTAAACCTTGGGGAAGATTATGCAAAGAAATGAATAAAATAAATATTAATTTTATATTTCTTCAAGGTAGGTCGGCCCAGTCAGTTAGACAAGTCGGCTCAGTTAGGGTAAAAGACAGTTTTGTAATGTGTATAAATAGAGAGCAAAGTGTGCCTCATTTACTCACTCATCCAACACAGCAAGTTTGCTCACTCCAGGAGAAGTTCGCAACACCAACAAGGAATGTTTTCTAGGATTTTATCTTGAAGAGACTTCTCTCTCTCTCTCTCTCTCTCTCTCTCTCTCTCTCTCTCACACATAAGCTATCATCTCTATACAAAGGTTGCTAGGTTTCTCCCGATTGGGTTTCCCATGATAACCTCTTGTGTCTTTGTTTCAGTGCTTTGTCTTTCTTCTAGAGATCCTATTGTTCATTTGCAATTAATTTATACCGCTATAATCTTGTAAAAACTAACATAACGCTCATGATGTCATTTTATTCCCATGAATCAATGGATATATGAAGTAATGTTGATTATTGAATAATTTCAATTTTTGGCATTCAACCACGAAAACTTAAACACCATACTTTGAGAAGTGATTTTAATCACTTCAGCAAGTCTGATTATTCTAATAAGTTTGGATGACACCTTGTCTCAAAAATCTTTCTCAAGCAAAGCCTCATTCAAAGCCTTAACTTAAAGAACTCCAAAGAACAAACATCACTTGTCTCTTACACAATCTCATGTGTGGATACGTGTTCAACATGGCAATGGACTTATTTACTTTAGAATGTTATCCATAAATTCTTATGGTTTATTGCTGATAATTATCATTCACACTTGTTATTTGATAATGCTCATGGTTCATGACATTTTGATTTCTTACTCTTGAGCAAATATCTTTGAAGTGTTTGATCTATTGATTATTGTACATCTCAAATGATTAAATGCTTTATTTGGGAAATTAACTAAGTAATGTACATCACACATCATAACTAAGCCAAACTTATTTCTCTTTGCTCGCTTTAAATCAAATCTAACCAAACCTAGGGAAACCTCCCTTGACCTTGACAGCTGGTCAAAAGAGTGGGAAATTAGCGCTAAAGTGAAAGTGGTACTTCTTTTCAAATTGCTCTTGATACACTATTCGATTAGGACTTTTCCACTTAGGTGCTAAATCAAGTTGTGACACACCTTTTACGCTTAAAGATAGGAAAGGAACCTCCATTCTAAAAAATTGATATCGAGGCAAGTTTCATGGATATTTGTGGTACATAATGCCCCCTTGCATAAGAGGTAATTGCTATTTGAAACCAATGGGAAAGCACATGGACATAGTTTCATCTCGGAAGAAAAATAACATAGGGATAAAGAAATACAACATACCGCTGGAAGAACTAAAATGCCTGCTCTGAGAAGTTCTTGAAGACAGGACCTAAGTATCTCATACCGAGCTTGGAGAGTAGGAGGTCCAACATATGCTTTAATATCTGCTCTATCAATAAATGCAATATCTGTCGCAAAGTAAGACATATAACAAGATTAGTCTTAACAATGTGTACGGGACAAATTATAACTTTTGTCACTTAATAATTGTATGCATAATTCAGTCTTGAAGACAAACAAGAAATAACACAATCAATGCAACATTACAACTGTGTGGAATACATATTGCCTTTCACCATACCAATAGCTGTTGTTATGTTTGAAGTTGTTAGAACAACAATATTAGGCCAGGATTTCAGTCTGTCCAACTGTGTTAACAAAGCGTTAACAACCTGTCTGTGCACAGCGTGAGCATCAAAATGATGAAGCATATATGACAATTAAGAATAAATATCTTGTTACTCATCCAATTATAGAATAAAAAAAAGGTCATGACTAGAAACTCCCTATTCACCCTTAAATTCAATAGCTTGCATGAATTGCCAAAAGTTCTATCAAAGTATTCACCCATAGACCACAATGCAGAGTGGAATTTAGGTAGAATGGTACCCTTATAGAGTCAGAAGGCTCTGAACCAGACAGTGCTGCTTGTCTTGCAGCAGCCAGGCTTTCCACCTCATCTGTAAGCACAAATTCTCCTTCAGAACAGAAACAGGATGCAAATTTTAAACATTTACATAAAGAAAAAGTGACTACAATATATTACACTGCTGTAACAATTGCAGCAAAGAGTCAAGACTAACAATTAGACAACCATAAAATTATTAGAAGCAACTCCATTTATTATCCCCAGGACACCATGTAATCAAGGGACATTGGTGCAGATTGTATTTACATTGTCCTATTTTTATCAACAAATTATATGGTGCCTTGAATGCTTCTAATTTAATTTGTTCGTATCTTGCTCTAAGGCTTCAATGTTTTCGTCATATCCATTGGTGTTGTAGATGTGTGAGGCATCCTCACACCAAGTTGGCCCCAGAAGAAATAACAAAAATAATAATGATTATGCCAATAAAGAGAAGTCAACCTGGGAAAGGAAGACAAGTCGGCCCCACTATAAATAGAGGACGCCTTCCTCATTCTCAACAAGAAGCAAGTTCGCTCCAACAAGAAGGATATTCGCTCAAGCTAGTTGAAGACAATTTTCTGGGGTTTGCTATCTTTGTAGGATTTTACTCTTTTGCTCTTGGGGTTTACCTTCAGCTCTATGTAATTGCTATTGTATCTGGTTACATGCTCATGTACTTTGTATCTTGAACTGAATCTCTACAAGAAAGGTTGTTGGCTTTCCTCCCTTGTGGTTTATCAGGATAAATCTTTGTGTCCCTTGTTTGTGTGCTTTGGTTATTCTTTCGGTGATCCTTATTTATATTCCGCTGCAAATAAGATTGAAATCATACTGCTATATTAAAATCTAACAATATCAACAACAGCAAAATAACTATATAGAAATATTCAGTTTCCACAGTAAATATGTTGATTCAATAACTTTAGGAATCCAATACCATATAGTGCATGTGTTAGCCCCAAGTTGATCATTAGGTCGTACTGTTTTGAAGCCTATGTTGTCAATGATGGCATGTCTTTGATGAATGTAATATCCATATCTAGATATTCTCGAAAGCTGTCTCAATTGAATAGTCCAATAGAAAATAGTTTCATGCTTGATAATTATATATGAGTAAATATGAATATGAATGATGATTTACAATGAGAAATGATGCTTGTATAAATACCCATGCAATGGTTTCCTTAGTGATGAGACGCCGCCTTTTACAAGGTGCCTCTTCATTTACCTTTTCATTTAATTATTTAATTAATTTATCAATATTATTAATATTTACTAATGCATATTTATTATATATTTTGTCCATTACATTGCCTTTCCCTTAACGAAAGCTTTGTCCTCAAAGTTTTATTGAACACAAGGCTAACATCTGATTTCTTGTATGTAATGACATATTCTCAATCTTTGTGTTAGTAACTGCAACACACGAAGAAACGAAGAGATATGAGTTACGAATTCCCAAGAAAAAATGACGCATAATTTGTGAAGTTGTCCATCCGAGATTTATCTTCATTGGAGTTGTTTGTTTATCGCTTTGTTGGATGGAATTTCTTATTTTCTGCTTAGCTTGTTCATTTTGTGCTCTTTCTCTTCTAAAATCTTAACTCCTCCGTTTATGTTCATTTTGACCCTGTAGTTGGTCAAAACGATTATTAGGGTTTGGGTGTTGATAAGGAGTTTTTGTTGTTTGTATTTTAGGCTTCTTGTTCCTTAACTTGAAATTGTTTTCCTGAGAGTCTAGAAGCTTTCTTCTCAATTTGCTCTAATTTGTTCTCTAATAGAGTGTTATTACTTTGAATCTTTTTGAACCTTTCTCCTTGCGACTTTTCGTCCTCTTTTAACTTTTTGATTTGCTCTTCTAGTTCTTGATCAAGATTTCTCAGGCGATGATTTTGTTCTTGCTTCTCTGTAATTTTTCCTTCTAAGTCTTCATTAACTTGTTCTAACTTCCGAATTCTTTTTAACTTCTTGATCTTTGTAACTAACGTCTTGTTATGATTCTTTAGTCGAAATACTTCTTCACTCTTGCTTGTTAATGTATTATTGTTTTTTGTAATTTCCAACTTGTGCGACCTTCTAATGTTGTATTTCTGTTGGAGTTCTTTCGTCTCTTGTTGATGTCGACATATCTCAGATTCTTGACTTTCCAACTTTCTCTGGACTTTCGTAATTTCTTCATCCTTGTCGTTTAGGAGAACATTCAAATGTGTCAGTTCTTCTTTTGCTTTACTGTCATCAACTTCCTTCTTGATACCTTGGTTTTGTGATTTTTGATTGAAACGCTTTAATTCCTAAATCTGCACAAATAAATCTTCCATTTGTTTTTCTTGGTCTGAATGTCTCTTTTCTTTAAACTACTTTCGTAGATTATGTAAGTCGATTATCGTTTGTAATCTTATATTTTCATTTTGACAACAGACTAATTCATCTTCTAATTCTTTTATCTGAATATATGAACCATAAACCATGGTTACGACTGGACTTGTATTCTTATCAAAAGGTTAGCCTCCTTGATTATGTTGCTTCGTTGACAATTTGGTCTTCAACTTTTTTGACGATACATGGTCCCTCTTTGACTTGGCTCTTTTGTCGATAATATGTCTTCCTTTGATAAGAGGTAGAACGAAAGGCATAATAACCCCTAATGTAGTTCCCTTGAAAAGAATTCTTCTTTTAACTTTGACTTATTTTCTTCTTAAAACTTCTTTGTGGATTTTGTGTAGATTGGGTGGTTGGGAAGAAGGAATGTTACCCACCCCACCCAAGTTCAAATCTTGGGGGTTAACTTTTATAAAAAAGAAATATTAAGCCTTGGAAGGAATTCTTCTTTTAACTTTCACTTGATTTCCTCTTAAAACTTCTTTGTGGATTGTGTATAGATTGGGTGGTTGGGAAGAAGGAATGTTACCCTCCCAACCCAAGTTCAAATCTTGGGGATTAACTTTTATTAAAAATAAATATTAAGCCTTGGGACTCACCCTTACAATATATTTTCTTAAATAGACTTGTAAGGCACTTTAATCTTTGTCAATCTAAAAATACGATTGATCCTTCACTCTATAATTTAATTCTTTTTTCTTTATCATAAAACCCGTTTTTATTAATGTAATGGTTTTTTATCAAAAAAATAAAACAAGTGTGGTTTCATAATACAATGGGTTGTTGTTGTTTCTCTCCATCTTCTTCTTATTCTCCTTCTTCTTTTTACTTTTTTGATTCTATGACTTGTTTACGAAACCACATATGGTTTTTATAAACCTGGTGTTTTTTTTCCTTCCTTTTCTTATTGTTTCAATGTTTTACCTCTTCTATTTTACTTGGTCAAAAACCACAATTTTGGGAAACCCTAGGATAATGGTTAAAAACCAAATTACACAAACTGTAAATAATGGCCAAGCACCAGATCGCTTTGATACCAATGTATCCAGATATTCTCGAAAAATATCAAAATCGAATAGTCCAATAAAAAATAGTTCCATGTTGGGTAATTATATAAAAGCAAATATGAAAATGAATGATGATTTATAATGAGAAATGATGCTTGTATAAATAACAATGCAAGGGTTGCCTTGGTGATGAGACGCCACATTTCATAAGGTGCCTCTTCATTTACCTTTTCATTTAATTATTTAATTAATTTATCAATATTATTAATATTTATTAATGCCTATTTATTATATATTTTGTTCATTGCATTCATTACAATGAAAATCTTTTAATGAAAAATTGTTCTAACTTCTTATTATATGATGATGTCATTCATTACTTTATAAAATGGGCTCAGTTAAGATAAGGTAATTATAAAGATTCCATTAGAATGTATTAGTTAGAAGGTCTTGAGTTTTAACAGCTAGAGTGAACAATTGTTCCTCAACTGCCACCTATGTGATCCTCCATGTGTATAAAGAGGCCCTGTATCCTGGCATGACTCATTACCATAAGTGGAGATATCCTCATTGTATATCGTTTGTCACCTCTGTTTTTGTTGATCAGGTTTATATATGCACATGGACTGTGACTTGAATAGGAAGCTTCATGATAAATCTTGCATTTTTTCTAGACAATAAATTCCCCTCTATAATATCCCAAATACTGATATTCTTTAATGTTCTATAATAGTGCTGACTCGCACACTCAATCTTATACAAATTTGCAAAATAACTATGCATGCAAACTCGCCATGCAAAAATGCCCTAAAATATAGCTAAATTAGGGTTAGGGTTTTGCAGAGAGAAATTAACACTTACCACTGATAATCTGGCTGATAATGACTCTAGATATAGTTGCATGCATAAGGATGCGGATGGGTGGTCTAATAATGCTCTTTTCCTCCGGTGTTACCGCCCCGCAGTACCGTAAAAACCCTCCAGACTGAAGGTGACGTTTTTGGAGGAGGAGAGGTCTGTTCAAGCTGAAACTTTTTGAGCTTGTTCGTTTGTTGATGTCGGAGAGATGGCATGCCACATGCGAAGGTTTCGCTTCCTCTAAGTGCCCTAGCGAATTGATTAACAGTTCTGCTGCTCACGCCCCCAACTGATCTGTTTGGTTGATAGCTACTACAGGGGAGCAAGCTAATGGATGATAATCACTACATACCGTAGGATAGGCCTGCTGAGAAAGAGGAAGCTGACATGCAGAGGAAAGCTTGGGTTTTGTGGTCCCAGCGAATCTTTCTGTGTTTTCCCTGCTACTTCCGACTGCAAAACGTGGATCTGCTAATAACCTTTCGAAATGTGTTGGATCCCCGAATACTATAGTATATGATAAATGCAATGGATAAACCTAGATGATATATCCCAATAAGAGACTAAGGCAGATATCTCACTGTCGAACCCTCGCTAGCTAAAGACACCATCTCCAACCCCAACTGCTGGGGCTGCACGCTGTGTTGCTGCTCGAAACTCCAAAATCAATCAACAATAACAATAGATATTCTCTTTGGTCCAAGAACCCTTCTTAAATAGAATAGCATGTACTTTTAGGGTTTGCATGTCACTTTTAGGGTTTACGCTTCACTTTTGCATGCATGCAATTATAATTTCATGTTGACTTTAACACTAAAATAAGGCCTGCATGCTTTGCATGCTTTATAATATGAACTCTTATGACCTTCTTACTACACTGATGACTTAATAATACTGAATTGATGTACCTTTCTGCTCCTGGTGCTATTAGTCCTCAATTATTCCTTTCTTATAAAAACGGAACATTACAGTCCTCCCTCGCCAAAGATTGCTTGTCCTTAAGCAATGCCAACGCAAATCCACAATCGATCAACTGAACCAACCGAATCCAGGGATGATCCCAAGGTCCCAAATTATCATAGGAGATCTGTAGCATCCTCTGCTCAAAACACTTCATTGTACGGTACCATCACCAGAGACCTCCTGAAAGCATCCTCTAGCAATCACAAAACTGTCAATCACTGTAATCCCAGGGTCCCAAATCAATCTGAGAATTGCAGAGGTCAAAATGCATCCACTACTACCCTGCATAGTATCGACACAAGGAGCATCATGTAGACTCCCAAGTAACGGCATCAATAAATACTGTAGTATCCATCCCTCATAAGGTCTTCCACTTGGATCCCAATGCAAACTTGTGCATATTTCATCCCAAATATCTGAAGGCTCTTGTGGGACTATACCCTTGGCTAGGAATGTCTTCCTAAGAATCGCCCACTCAATAGGACACCAACTCTTAAACTCTCTCCAATCCAACCCCCAAAAAGTACCTTGTCCATAAGCACCATCACAAGGAATAATCCTACCAAGTTCACCTTTTGCCCTTCTGATTTCAACTCGAATGCTCATATACTACTAGTCAATGTCTCGATCGTGGCCAACCTGTAAAAACCATCCGCCATTATGCAAATGTGGACTCAAGCTACTGCAAGCCTCGTCCATGTACTCCTTAAGAGGACTGCTTTGAAATGCAATAATATGTTTCTCCTGCTGCCCCATAAAGGAATCTAAATGTTTTTCAATACTAGAAATCCTGATCGTTGACTCGATACATACAACTCGAAGAACTGTAAACTCAACATCTCGGTGTACTATGGTGTCTCGGAGTATCTTGGTCCTCTCTTTCATCGCTAGAATTCCTTCTTTAACATGTTCAATCTTCTTTCGGTGACTATCATCTAGAAGCTCTATCTCATGCATGTATAAACCCTCCCTAACCTCCATGTGTGACTGCTCACTGTCTCGACTGTTGTGCTCATTGCCTTGCACCTCATGTATTTCGCCTGTTATAACTATCTGGACTCCTGTTGTAGGTGATGAAGAGTGTACCAACTCCAACTCATCACACGGCTTGTCCACAATCTGACTAGCGAATGTGCTTGTGTCATTAGACTCACAGGATGGCTCTAATGCGATCTCCTCATGCACATCCTCATCATATACTGTTGACTCCAAATGAAGCTCAACAACAACATGTACTTCATGCTCATCTTTCTTCCCTCCCCCAACTATGCCTTTAAGGAGATCCTCATCCAAATCCTTGTGTTGGCTCCTGAACCTGATGGTGTAATAATCTTGAAAGGACAATGCTCACATACCTCATCACCCAAGGCTAGATACTCCTGATATAGAGGCAAGTGTTGAAGTACTACTAACCTCTGCCAATTTCCAGTCAAGATCCTTCTCATTGTCTTCATGTTCTCAGAAGCTGGCAAAGAAAAACCTTTGTTCTGACATGCACTTCACCAACATCACTGACATGCATTTGCATGTAGATGCATGCATCAACGTGCACTTTTATTCAATTGTTATGTGCCCACAACTGGCAAGGATCTAGCTGTGATACCACTGTAATATCTCAAATACTAATATTCTCTAATGTTCTATAATAGTGCTGACTCGCACACTCAATCTCATACAAATTTGCAAAATAACTGTGCATGCAAACTCCCCATGCAAAAATGCCCTAAAATATAGCTAAATTAGAGTTAGGGTTTTGCAAAGAGAAATTAACACTTGCCACTGATATTCTGGCTGATAATGACTCCAGAGATAGTTGCATGCATAAGGATCCAGATGGGTGGTCTGATAATGCTCTTTTCCTCCAGTGTTACCGCCCCGCAGTACCGTAAAAACCCTCCAAACTGAAGGTGACGTTTTTGTAGGAGGAGAGGTCCGTTCGAGCTGAAACTTTCTGAGCTTGTCCGTTTGCTGATACCGGAGAGATGGCCTGGCACATGCGGAGGTTTAGCTGCCTCTAAGTGCCCTAGCGAATTGATTAGCAATTCTGCTGCTCACGCCCCCAACTGATCTGTTTGGCTGATAGTTGCTCCATGTGAGCAAACTGATGACTGATAATCACTGTATACAGTAGGATAGGCCTGCTAAGAAAGAGGAAGCTGACATGCAGAGGAAAGCCTGGGTTTTGTGGTCCCAACGAATCCTTATGTGTTTTCCCTGCTACTTCTGGCTGCAAAATGTGGATCTGCTAATAACCCTTCGGAATGTGTTGGATCCCTGAATACTGTAGTATATGATGGATGCAATGGATAAACCTAGATGATCTATCCCAATAAGAGACTAGGGCAGATATTTCACTGTCGAACCCTCGCTAGCTGAAGACACCGTCTCCAACCCCAACTGTCGCAGCTGCACGCTCTGCTGCTGCTCGAAACTCTAAAATCAATCAACAATAACAATAGATATTCTCTTTGGTCCAATAACCCTTCTTAAATAGAATAGCATGTACGTTTAGGGTTTGCATGTCACTTTTAGTGTTTACGCTTCACTTTTGCATGCATGCAATTCTAATTTCATGTTGACTTTAACACTAAAATAAGGCCTTCATGCTCCGCATGCTTTATGATATGAACTCTTATGGCCTTCTTACTACACTGATGACTTAATAAGACTGAATTGATGTACCTTTCTGCTCCTAGTGCTATTAGTCCTCAATTATTCCCTTTTTATAAAAACGGAACATTACACCCTCACTCTTCCACGGTTAAGTTTTCAGAATAAGGAAGCTGGTACCTTGACAATGCCCCATGGATTTCCCCCCTCTTCCCCAATTTTCCAAATGTAGGGAAGTATTATCTGCCAGATGCAATAGCGAATGGTAACCATGCAGGACTTGGCAGGAATGGATGCTACAACCTCCCTAGTCGTTACGCATTAGCAGAAAGGGTCAACCCAACTGAGCTATCCCTTGGGGCTATGATAATTCCTGCTCTATCTCAATGATGTTGCGACTATTTCTTCCTTTATCTTATTTATTCAAGTCAAGTGCAGACGTATAATTTCTTGGTCATTGACATGCAAACTCATGACTATGACAAGATTGCACCCTCAACAACATGTTCATCTTAATATGACCTCCAGATGAGTACCTTTCAATTGAGAAGTTCCTAACTAGCATGCGAAGAAGAGGAAAATTGTAATTCATACACCCCTACCCTTTGTACTAGATAAAGCTATATACACAAGATCAAGATCTTCAAAAGCAAGGATACTGCCTATGACATTCCAAAGGATCATTCAAAACATGATAGCAACAATAGTTCTATCATAGAAAATGAACAGTGAGTGCATCGGTATAAGTACCATGTGTTGGTTAAGTAATAAACCACATGCTGCAAACTAAGTCATAATTAACCTTGAACATGCAGCAACAGCTACAGAATATGCATCGAATAAAAGTAGTTATTCGAGGTTATTCATATAATAGCTTTAAACTGCTCATGTGCAGACAGAAAAAGGTTTGCAAGTGGAGCCCATAAACTACAAGATTCTGATGCTAATGGAAATGTAAATGGAAATCTATAACCTCTGAAAATATATCATGACTCACAAGATGTTATCCTGTAATGTTATACTTTAGAAAGAATGGCTTTCAAGATGATTGTTTGCCTTTATCATTTTGGCTCTTAACGGCTGCTACAGTGGTAATGCCAATAAAATGCCATTGACAGTTTGTTGGAGCCCGTAAAATCCTAGGTAACAATAGTAGGGATTCTCCCCAATAAACGTTCCCAATCAGCTCGTTATTGGTTGATACGGGGAATCCGTCCGGTTTATGGTCCGACTACCGTAGGTCAAGTAATGGCTTAGTTTGTTTTATCAATTGCGGCCCGGTCCACCGTTTAAGTGTATTTTTTGTTTTATTTTATATATGATATGCAAGTGCCTAATCTAAGTGCAATCGATAGAGACACCAAAAAGTTCACAATGTGATGCGTAGGTTCTTACCTCTCGTTTTATTACCCCTTTTGTTTCTAAATCACAAACAACTAACAACTTCCTAAGCTAACTAATTCTATCTAACCTATCCCTAGGGAGCGAGATTATATTTAATGGTGACTAATGTACTGTAAAACTTGCATATAGAATATTACAGACAGTTGTTCGTAATACAGAATACATGAATACATGTAGAAAGATAAACATAGAGATAGCTCATTGTTAGTTAAAACATTCATTACTCAATATACTGCATAAGTTCCATAAAAATAACAGAAAATCATTCATAGCATGGAAGTACTTCATAAGTCAGAACAATCTCACAGTTCGTAGAATAAGTTGAAACAGAAATAATTCGACATTCAACCAATCTACAGCATGCATTTGAAACTTCACAGCTCCTTCTCTAGATGAAAATAAAGATTTTCTTTAGTTATAAAAGAGTTAGTTCTTCTTACAATAAACTTCACACAAGATAGCATTAAAATATCCTCGTTTCAGCGACTCTACATATACTTATACAATTTCAAATGTGTTTTGGTCTTCCTACCCTTTGGGCTCCCTTTACAAATCGGTTACAGAAATGACTTTGTCTCCTAGTGAGCTCGCTAATTTAGGCAAAATATAAATATTACAAACTGTGTGTCAATAAGACAAACATTCTAAGTGGACCCGGTCACCTCATTGATAAACTGCTTCCATGTCTTGGCATCTATCACTATTGTCTCAAACTTTGATGGCTCTAGAAATCTAATAGTGACCTCATGCTTAGCCACTAGAGCTTTTATATTAGCCATCCTGGCTGGAAGCAATCGATGTTGATCTTCTAATAGATGGTTGCTTACTGCTGCCTAGGCAATTACATTCTTGAGCACTCTTTCATCCAGACTTTTGATCAGTTGAATGCCCAGCTCATCCTCCTGCCATCTAGCATGCAATTGTTTCAAGTGCTCTTCATGCTCTGGTAACTCATCTAACCTCTTCTTGGAAGATGTTTAGCAGCGGTTGTGAGTAGTAAGCACCTTTCTACAGAACTCTGTGCAAACACCTTTAGTTTTCTGGGCTGCCTTTATCAATTCCTCGGCAGCTTTATTCCCAAATCCTATCAGCTCATATTCCAGCTTCCCTCTCTCGGAGTCTTTAATCAGTGCACTTGCTAGAGAGTCCTTGGTTGTTTCCAACCAAGTCAAACGCCCTTGAAGGATTTCCATGACATCCTGGGTCTTGTCTTTGCCTGAAACTTCTTCCAACCTAGCTTCCACTTGCCGGACCTTCAACACCTTGTTGCCAACTTTTTTTGTGCCATAGTTGGATTACCTGAGGAGCCGCCAGTTGACAAACATGATAAATGTTTGATTCCAATGTATCAGATGATCCGCCTTTGTGTCTAGCCAGTTTTGGCTAGTCGGTTTTTTGTTTGAATAATTGTGACCATGGCCCCACGGGGTTTGTAATAAAATGTGCTAGTAGAGTATTTTGAGTGGTTAGGTATCCTAAGACGTAGAATTTCAACTAAGGTATTCCAGGGACATTTTTGCCCTTGACAATTATGCTTTGCCCATAGCCGAGTATAATTGACAAGGTTTTCTCCCGCTTCCTCTAAAGCTAGAATGCCCGATTTTGAATTCTGGGCCATGGGGGGTTATTAGAGCCCGACTGAGTATATATAAATCTACTAGACATTGTTATAATAGAGCATGGTCATGTCCTAAGTCACTAGGACCCTTAGAAAAAAATTTGAAAAAATTTTACCGGACGCGTCAAATTTTTTATTTTTAATTTTTTAATTTTTCCTAAGTTTTTAATTAAATTTTTCCATAATTTAAATGGAAAAATTCAATTTGTAATAAGTTAGTCATCCGAAACCCAAATTCAGTGATTGAAGGCTCTAACCTTAAGCCAAAAATCATTCTTGATCAGCCAGCCAGCCAAATCCAAGTTTCAGAAGTTCATTCTACCTCATAATTAATAATTTCTCAAAAAAGTCATTTACGGGAAATTATTAATTAAAATATTAAAAATGAATATTTTGGAGAAAATCAAAAACTCTCCAAAATTAACCAAATTGAATAAAATAAAAGGCTAAATGAAATGGCATTGGGCATTTATGATGATTGGAGTTGACAGAACTCGGATTCAGTCAACATTCAGTGAGCATTAAAGATACATTCAGTTAGCAATCTTGTCATCTCCAGCTAAACTCGCGAATTGGATGATTTGGAAGGATGGGATTGGTGTGATGATAATTACGGAGCAGTGCAATAATTGAAATGAAGGATTGGTGCAAACCCTAAGGGTTTTGGCACCTGGCAACACCAGTTAACTCCTCCTTCAACCCTCACGCCTCCATCCTCAAGCTCACACCCTCATCTTCTCAAGAATGCGCCTTCACACGTGTGGGTGCTTTCAACCATTGGATTTGGATGTTTAGGTTTGGAGTGGGGGCGCCTTGCCTAGGTGGAGGCCTCCCCTCACTCTTAGCTCTTCATCTTTAGGTTTGGACTCTCAGCTACGTGCCAAGCCGGTTAGGTCAAGAATTCTTGGTTTTAGGGTTTTGGTCTTCATTCATTGTATAAATAGAGGCTCTTTCAGCTCTATCAAGGGTGGATTTTTGTGTAGAGAAACTCTGGTGAAACTTTGTAAATGTTTGTTGCTTTTATGCAACCGTTGGAATAAAATTAAGGCTTTGGAGGCTCATATGGTGTGACATTGTGGATGAATGCACTTAATGGATGAGGTGATTTTGTTCTAATTCTTCTCTTTCTTGTCTATTTCAGATTATGAATCTATGCTTTAGAAGGCTTCTGTAAGCACATAAGAACAGGTATTTGTGGTTTGCAAGTTACTTGTTTATTGCTTTACTTTTAGAAATTGAAAAGAAGCATTGTTTATTCAGTCATATTTCATGCTACTTTATATTTCAATTTGTGAACAATACATGATCTAATCCATTGTTTGGCAAGTCTATGAGTTGATATTTTGCAGATCAGTCCATCCAACCAAGCAGAAGTTCGAGCCCAGCTGCATCCTCTTCTCTTGGAGTTAAGTACAAACATCCGGTAATGGCATGCTTTACGAGATCCAAGTGTCCTTAGAAAGATCCATAGGTTTGACTATTTTCACCTTGCTTTTATTCATATTTCAAAGTAAAAATTTTAGATTTTTTTTTGGTTAGACAAGATTTGGGCTAAAGTGATCTATCATTCACCAAATCGTATGCCCTTGTTGGCTGTCCTCTCTTGTAGTTTCCAGCCTTCTTTCACTTCTTTTTTGCATCCTCCTTCTTCACCTCTTTTGCTGCCCTCTTTTGGCCGAAGTTTGCGACCCTATTCACCCTTTTTGCAGCCCCTTTTTTTGCCTTAGTTTTCAGCCTTCTTTCTCTTCTTTTGCAGCCTTCTTTGCCTTGTTTGTAGCCCTCTTTTCACCTTAGTTTTCAGTCTTCTTTTGACCATAGTTTGCCCTCTCTTTCCCCTTTTGTCTTCTCTTTTCCATAGCTTCTTCTTCTTTCCGCTTTCCTCCGGTTTCAATATAGAAGTTTGGTTTTTTTTTGATTGAGTTTATAGATCTAGTTTTATTTTTGGACTAACATTATAACAAGTTAGTGTTCAAAGCTCTCATTTTCAAGCAGGTCAAAAAGAGCCCAAAGGCCATAAGCAAGCAAGGAGCAAACAAAGACCAAAAAAAACCAAAACACCTCCCTCTTCTTTCGTTCCTTTCTCACCTTTGCTCATTCAATAAGAGACTAAACACATCAAAAAAATTGTAAAAAGTTAATAAAGAGCGAGTGGGATTACGGCTCCCACACCCCTCTTCCCCCATTTGGGGGAAGCTTGTATCGTCCTGTTGAGGCCTGGAAATTCGCAGGCAACAACAGCAAGGGATTCTCCCCAGTCAACGTTCCCAACTAGCCTGTGACTGTTTGGTATGGGGAATCCGTCCGGTTTGCGGTCCGGCTACCGTAAGTCAAAGTAACAAAAACGAGGGTTTTACCGGTTGCGGCCCGGTCCACCGTGTATATTTTTGTATTTTTTGACTTAAGTATGATATGCATATGCCTAATTAACCATGCTGGGTGATGGGGATGCAAGGAGCAGTCACAACGTGATGCGCAGGTTCTTACCTCTCGTCTTGGCACTCACAAACATCTCAATCACATATGCAGTAATGAAATAAAACTAACTATCTAACTATCTATCCCCGGGGAGCAAACTGTGATTTAATTATGAGTAATGTGTATTGTGCATGCATTATAAAGAGAAATCACAGGTAGCTGATGTTTCTTCCTAAAACACATGAACAATTAAAGATATTTCAACAATCAGATAGCCAATTGTTTTATGAACAACATACATTACTCATGGTGGTAATTCCACAAAATAAACCAGAAATCATTTAAACAAGAACATAGGTTCTAAGCGTTAGAACGATCTCACGGTTAATGGACAAAAGCTGGAAAAACAAAATAGTTCATCTTTCCGCCATCCACAGCATCACATTTGAAAGTCCCATCGATCTTTCTCCAACAGGCAAACAGTTACTCTTTATTGCAAAAAAAGTAGTTCTTACAATATTACTTTCATGTCTAACTGAGAAAAAGCCCCTAGTAACTTCTAACTTTCAAATATTTAAACAAAATCAGTAGACCGCTTGGGTCCCCCCCCCAAACGTGTGACTCTTCGGTTCTTCGAGCGTTTCATATTCCTCCTTTTCATCTTTTCTGCGCAAGCTCATTATCAGCTGAGTAACTGACAGACTTTTCAGATCTGCGTATTTTGTTGCTTTTGATTTTGTCTTTTCCTTCACTTGTCTTTTCCTTCACTTGTCTCCCTTGCGACCCAGCGATTTGATTTTTTACAAAACTGTCAAGCTACGCCTTCACACGGTGGTCGCCCCAACAGTCCCTTGAGTTCTACCTGCAATCAATTACTGTGCGTCATTAGTTGGAATGGCATTTTAAAACATTAACTTAAACCACCTGAAATGGCTAATCCACAAGAAAACGGCCAGGCGCATCCCTTAATCTGAGAAGTTTAACAAACGGAAGAGTTTTGACTAAGCCTCGAGCGGGAAAGTTCTAAATCGGAAGTCGGAAGGCTTTTACATCAGAAGCTGAAAGACTTTCCCAGCCGCAACGGTGGAAGAGACACGGGCTAAAGACACGCGACGCGGGCGGGAAAAAACTTTAGTCGGAAGTCGGAAGGATATCGACATCGGACGCGAAAAGGCTTTCCTAGCCGCAACGGCGAAAAAGGAAAGGTTAAGGATACGCGACCCGCGGGCGGGAAAACTCCCAATCGGAAGTCGGAAGGCTTTTACATCGGAAGCTGAACGGATTTACTAGCCGCAACGGCGGAGAAAGAAATGATAAATAGTTCCGATGCAAAACCAAACAGCATCCGATGCGAAAAACAACGGGTCGGAAAGAAAATCAGAAACTAAACCGATTATCCATCCGCAACGGCGGGGCACTTAACCAAATAACTTTCGATCCAAGCATGCTTCAAATGCATTCAAAGGTAGCGATTAAAAGGCAAATGACGAAGTTTGATCGATCATTGAAGTTTTTTAAGCATTAGAAAAATTGAAAACCAACGGTAAGCATAAGAAAAGTCTTTCTAAAAATTTCTCAGACCAAATCGAAGAAGAAAATCAAACTAATCCAAGCAAAAGGAGGGTCCTAAAATTTTTTGGAATTTTGAGAAAATTGTTGCAGCTACAACACGTCCATTTGTCATGCTTGTATTTTTTGTTTAATAAACTGCTAAAGGTAGAATAGGATAGAATAATTTCATAATCATTAGAAGTTTGTTTTTCATTAAAGTAGGGTAGTTTATTTCTGATTAGTTCATCATTCATAAAATATAAAAGCAAAAAGGTTTCTTTGTTTATTTACTTAGCTGAATGCAAAGTCCGTTTACTTTTTTTGATATAATTTTACTTACCCCCATGCTTTCCCGATTAGAGGCTTAAAAAGCCTGAAAGAGACTCTTTGGTGGTTTAGCTTTATTTTTCTTAAGGTTTAATCAATTAATTAATTAAGTCTCTTGAACTTGTCATAACCCAAGTAAAGAGCACTCTTTATCGGAGAGCATAGTTAGACTTGCATATCCTTGCATTAGGCATTTAGATTAGCTTAGTCTCTTGAACCTTCGTCATAAGACAAGGTCAAGAGCGCTCTCTATCGGAGAGTCTTAATTAATCGACTTAATAAAATTTGCAACTCACTCCCCCATAATCAATTAACTTCGTTGTCTCCTTGCCGGAGTATGCTCTGACCGACTTCAAAATCGGAGTACCCAAAAACGACATTGGATTTTGAATCTTGCAAGAGAAACACAATAAAATTTAAACCCCATAACCAACGCACTGACGTTGTAGAGAATTTCCTAAGTTCTTCTTAGTAGAGGCGCCGAAACACCCCATTGTCTAAGCTTCTCAGCTAGCTGGTCAATCTTCGTACTACCAGCCTGGGATACTGGGCGGGCCGTCATGTCTTCAACAAATTAAACTTGGAACATCCTCCTGGCTCTTAACAAACCTTCGTTGACACCATAAGCAAGACCACTTAAAAACATTTAAAATATACCAAGAGCACTTGCACAACTTAATATTCACTAGCTTTATTGCAAGACTTGCTGTTAATTTCTTTACGCATTGCAATACTCTGACTCCATAAAGCACTGGTCTATTATTTTATGCATAATTGTTATATCTGGATCATTTGTCTTTGGAACGTTTTAATTTATATCTGTGAATGCATCTTTATAAAGTCTTGAATGATTGTTCATCTTTTAATTCTCTCGATAGCAACGTGGATTGCTTTATCTTATGCGTCAAGTTCATAATAAACAAACACATTTAATCACCATAACTCCTAAACAACACCCATCCGCATTAGCAACCTTTTAAAACACTTTAACAACTTAAGAGCCGAAGAAACTCTTTTGTAGGGAATACCCCCCTTGGCTTCGTTAGGAGTTAGCCTAAACAGAGGAGCTAGGAGTAGGTGACAGTACTTGGCTTTGTGCTTGCCCCCAAGGTCACACCTCTCCCACTTCTTAAGTGAGGAGACAGTTTTCGGAAGATTTCTGTTGTTGGTGTGCAATCAGCGGACAACACACCTCGCCTATTATCTGGACCTGCGTCTAATATATTTTATTTCTGAGCATGAGGGCATGCTTTGTCAAAGGCGCTATATCTGTTCTTTGCTCATTTGCCACCTTTAACAACACCTCCAATAAACTCTTCTGTGCCTCCAATGTTGCCACCTAGGTTTCATACTGTTCTGCCTTCTACTCAGCAGAAGCCTTCTGCAATTCCAGTTCTGCAACCTTGTTTTCCAAATCTCCTTTCTCTTTTCTTAAATCCTCATTGAATAATTTCAAACTATCCCGCTCTTCTTCTAAAATTTGGTGTCCCTGTTGAAGCCTCTCAAAGTCTGATAAGGTAGCTTCATATTTTCTTTTTGATTCTCGACCTACCCTTTCTTCCTTTCTCAAAACTTCCTTCATTTCGGCCATCTTCCCCTTATACTGCTCAATGGTTTCTGTAAGCTTGTCGATATTGTGAGCATTGGCATAGGCATTTGCAATGCCCATAGAAGCCAATCGCTTTGGGTGTTCTTTTACATTACTCATGATCGTCCTCTCTGTCACTGTGGTCAATGGTGGATGAGCCCCTACCCTCAATGTTTTCTCGGTCCTCCACGTAATAGATTTCGTTTTAGGATCAAAACGAATATCTTCCAAGCATGCCACATCGTATTGTTTAGATGGGGTAAATGGTAATAGCCCCATTTCAACTATGGGGACATGACCCCCGGTAAGGATGCTGCAAGATGTGGATGGAGGGTTCTCTGGGTTATCCCGAACAGGGCCTTGCTCTTGACCTCCACCCCCTAGAACTTCTTCATTTTCCTGGCTTTGCCCCTCTGTAGGCCCTTCTGTGTCTTGCATTGCCTGCTCAGGGTTTGCAGCTTCTTGAGCTATGGCTTTTTCTAACTCTACAATTTTCTCCAAACCAGCTTATGCTTTTGCTTGGCAGCTTCTGCTTTATCCCTCTATGCTTCCTCTGCCAACAATTTCTTTGCTCCTGCCGCAAGTTTGCGAGCACTTTCTCCTTGGGTCTTCTTTCCAGCTTCTTCTTCTCCTTCATTCGGTTTTGGATTGCTACTGCTACTTCCCTTGACCCCAGATGTCTTTCCCTTCAAACGCTTGCTCAAAGTTGTCATGTTGTAGACATTCTTGAATACTTGCTCCTCTTTATCTACATAGTCTGCATATTCAAAATTCACTTTGTGAGCTGCCACCTTTCCTTGTGAATCATTTCGGTCAAAGCTTTTCTCTCCAAAATGGAAAATCTCCAATGCTTTGACGAACTCTGGAGCACTCTTGACTCTGTTGAACTTGTAGCTGCCTACATAGAAAGGTACTAGTAGGAACACAGCTTTCTTTACATTGAACAAATGATTTCCAAAACCATCCAAATATACTTGTCTAACTGCTTCCTTGTGTACTATGTAATCAGTTGCATATTTGGGCAACAGTGAGGGTGCTTTGGTGCCTCCCCTTCTACACCATGACTTCTGCAGTGAGTGGTACCTGTGAAAATACAAAACATGTCTAAGCGTTCAATTTACAAAAACTATTGCATTCAAATAAGAAACGAAAGTAATAATAGGTACTGAGCAAATAGTTTCAAAACATCTTTTCTTCTTACTCTGCTATTTTCTTCCATCAAGACATGCACAACACACTGCAGTCAAAAAGGTCGAATCTTTGGCAAAAAAAACTTCTGGTCGAAAAACAGTCTCGGTTTCTACATTTTTTAGAAAAGGCACGCTATCGAAAGGTTGTTCAGATCCTACAGGGTTCATGATTCGAAACAACGCTCCGGCCAAACTGAGCGCTATGCCCCAAGTTCGAATCTTTGGGCTCAAACTCTCGCAGCCTAAGGATAAAAAAACTGAAACCCCCTGGGTCTCCCCGAGGATGATGAAATTAGGGTTCGTGCTAACGCCTGAAGGCAAGCACCGAGACTGCTCCATGCTAGCAAAAACTCGGGCCTTTGGAGAAGCGAAATGATTCAGCAGGTTGAGAGCAGAAAAACGCCCCAAAGGGACTGGCAGGACGAGGGCAGACTCAAAGCATCAGAAAAGAAACTTAACCTAAACGCACAGGAAACTGCGGCCTTCAGTTGTGCCCACAAGCGAGGCGCAAACTGACCTTTAGTTGCCAGAAAACTCGGCCCCTTAAATATCCATCGTTCATCTAACTGACTGAGGATCTATGAACGAGTAGGTGACTAGGGCAAACCTAAAAATGTTGACAACTATTAAACCTAAACGTTATACAGGCAAAGACCTCCTTTTTAACTTGGCCGTCACAAAACCTAACTACCTCTGCTCAACCTATCAATAGTGGACAGCTTCTTAATCCAATCGCCAACCAATTTCAAGAAAAGGAAAATGAAAACCTACCTGCCAAGCCGGACGCTATGCGCAGTCGAAGACACTTGGAAATGCTACGCCACGCGAACTCCACGGTGCATCGCCACTAACCGTACGTGAGGCTCAAACGAAAAAGCACTCAGCAGTTTCTTACCTTTCTCCGTTAAACAACTATGATAAAAAAAACCTTTTAACTTGGCGTATAAATAGGCGTCGGTGGGCTAAAAATCCTAAAAAGAAGCATTAAACTCCCATAAGCGAGAAAAACGTCGTTGGCGCCAAAAACGTGGCATTAGGTCGAAAAAGATAAGTTAACTTTGGAATGGCCCCGCCCACGACGACTCAATTCATCTCAAAACAACCGCAACAGTCGGCTCCCAACTCAAAACTGTGCCCGAAAAACTCTTGCGGCTCGGCACTCGAAAACACATCGACGAAGAAAGCAAGATGCTAGCCGTCATAGCGGCTTTGAACTTGAGAACACCTCCACCGTAGCGGCAGACTAACGTTAAAACTTTTCATTGAAGAAAGCCCAACCACCGTGGCAGCTCGAGAACGAAGAATACTTCCATCGTAGCGATAGACCAACATCACAATCCATTCGCAAGGGCGGAACGCAAACCGAAAGTCTATCCGATACTCAACTTGAAACTCCTTCCGTTAATGCGGCACAAAGTTCGGAAACTACCCGCCGTAGCGACAAACCAATATAAGAATTCATCCGCCGTCGCAACTCCCAGGCATCAGATCAAATACAAGTCAAGAAGACAGCCGTAGCGGGCAAAATACCCGAAAGTTTTCCGATATACAAATCAAAAGTCATCCGCCATTCCAGCTCGAAACAAAAAAGTCTACCCGCTGGAGCGGCTTGCAAAGAACAAAGTTGTCCGACGTAGCGGCTCGCAAACGAAAAACAACCGCCGTAGCGGCTCATAAATGGGAAACCCACCCACCGCGGCGAATCCAAACACAACTTCTTGCTTGATAAAAACTCAAAGGTCTTGAGACTTTCCACGTGATAAACAAACCAAACTTCCTGGTTTTTAATCATCAAAAATGCATGAAGGCAAACTAAAATCTAAAAAAAAAGCAGGTCCAAAAATAAAAAATAAAAATAAAATTGGGGGAGTTGTTGCAGCAGCAACACTGTCCTGATTTTAGAGGGTCACAACAAATGTTAACAACCAAACATTAAATACAGGTTAGCTGAGGAGGTCATTTAATAACTTATCAATTAATGTATAAAAAAGCTTACAGTGATGTATCCATTGACCCATTTATAAATAAATAAATAATAGATTCTCTCTATATATATTTATTTGAAATGTTCATCGTTTAATGTTGTGTGGCTCTGAAAACCTGCAGGTATCAGAGCACGTACTAAATTGGGAGGGAACCAGTGAGGGAGTATACAAGAGAAGGTTCAAGTTTGTAACCAAGTCAAGGTCATTAGAATTTTTGCACAACCTAAGAAGGTGTCCACAGATTTTATTGTTTTATAGCCCGGTAGTTAGCACACATGCAATAGTTTCACATCTTGTACAAGCACACCCTTATTGAGAAAAATGGGTACTTGGGACACGTGGAGTGACCACCTTGGAGGACGATGTTATCCACATAGAGGTTGGGCATAAAGCCCTAAGAGCATTGGAGCCACTTTGCACATGTGGAAGAATGCTTGAGTTGAGCAGCCATTGTTGGATGATGCATCATCTAGCTTAGAGGAGCAATAGCACATCACATGTTGACACCTAAACTTGTAAGACATGTTGTCGCCTTTCACACACCTGGAGGGGTACATTGTCGTCGCAGAAATATTCAAGCCACGAAGTGCGTCTTTGGGGGCAAGCCTCGAGTCAAGGTTGTCACCTTGTTCTTGACTCCTCCGTTTAGGCCAACTCCTAATTGAAGCCAAGGGGGGTAGACCCTATTAGTTTCCAAGGTTCTTAAGGCTTAGCGTGTTTGTGGATGAGTGATATACTTAGGAGTTTATAAAAACATGTACCAAGATGCTTGCAGATAGATTCAAAATAAAAGCAAATAAAAGCACAACAGCATATAAGATCAATATTCTGGTAAAAAAATCATTAGAATAAATCGACACAAGAATTAAGATACGCAATACAGATAAAATAGACCAATGCCTTAAATGGAGTCACCAATGAAAGTAAAAATGTTGATAGTGCTGGAAGATTTGCTTTGCAAGTCCTCTTGGTAATTTTACTTTTAGGATGTGAAGATAAGTGGATTAAATTAGGGGGAAGGGGACTCCAAATATACCTGACAGTACGAAGAGTATGTCCAAAACCCTTATCTAATGCAGTTCCATGCGAAGAATATCTGGGCTGGATCGGAGTCTCTAGGATGTGTCCAACACTACAACAACGAGGGTGTAGCCTAACGGTATCCTGAGGTCACTATCCATTGGTTCCCGCTTCCTCTGTGAATTTTCCCCACAAATGATTAAATCAAGGCGTTGGATTTTCGTGTTCGAAGGTTAATTTGAAAGTGAGACTATCTTAACTAGTCACCCACGTCTCTTTTGATGCATCCAATTGTTTGATCAAACCACAGCAATGCAAAGCATACACAACGAAGCCTTGAAATTTTTAAGAATTTTAATGCGGTGTGTTTGCTTGTTTATTAAATCCCCAAGAGTCTATTTCACGTTATAAACCCTAATCGAGAAAGCAAGGGGTGTAAATTATATGAAAAGTAAAGAACTATACAAAAAATAGATAAATGAAAGTTTTCTAATTAGTCCTATTGCGTATCTCTTTCAGCTTTTGGGTAACTCGAGAAGTCGTGGGATTAGTATCTGTATTACTTTGACATATGAATGATATCACAAATGTGAAACTTATCGGAGTATACCAATCCGCAAAAAGAAACTAAACTAAAAGAAGAAAATCACAAAATTTGACACCGACGCAAACCCCCCCTGCGGTATGGGGAATGGGCTAGAGAGAGCCTACTCAAATACTTTTATTATGATTGGTTACAATGCTAGTTAGGAAAGGCCACTTGGTTCTTATAGAAACTAAACCCAAGGGCTTACAATCTTTAGAAAAAATGGTTGTGGAAGGAGGAGAAACTCCAAGGGTGCTCCGGATGGCCCAATTGTCAGTTTTCAAGCAGTGTTTCCTCCTCTTTTTTAATAGACCGTGAGAAGACTTGAATTTTTAAGGGAAGAAAGTGTAGGAGACATCATGAAAAGAATCAACAATTGAAGATCGGTTGGACAACTTCGGGAGGACATTGTTTCTTCAAAGGTGCGTAGAGAGTAGGAGAAACAAACTAGATCTCCTTCAAATCCACCCAAGATAAACTTGAAAGACACTTACACTTGCATAGACTTGTTAAAGGGTTAGTAAAATCCAAAATTTAAATGCAAAGAGCATACTCACAAACTAGTTAAATCCAAAATTTAAATGAAGAGAGTGTTATCACCAACCTTGTAGTTGCCTGTGTGAGGTGAATCCAGGATGGATGGTAGAGGGGCAAGCAACTAAGGGGGTGGAACCAAGACTGCCTAGACTCCCAAACGGATGGTTGTCACGCTAATCAAGGCAGCCTTCACTTTATGTTATCTAAGTCCAAGACAACAACGGGGGAGACCCGTATCTACTCTCGACAGGAGAGATCAGACCTAGACACCTGAACAAATCAAATGTGGCTTTGAGGTACGTAAGGTGTAAGGTAAATGGAAACCCTAGCTCTAGGATTTAGGTACTAGCAACTGATGGAGATGACCACTGTCTTGGCAAAAGTAACTGTGACAGGGTGAGCAAGGACAGAATTAGGACTGTCTAGTACCAAGGAGACAGACTCAGTGAAAGATATGAAAGTATCAGGTAACTTGAGTTATCAAGGAATGTTGGCAAAGAGAACGGGAGTAAGGACAATTTAGGGCTAGCACTAGAGATAGGAGATCAGTGCCTTTAGTGCATTGGGCAGTGGAGTCAATATCAGCACAACGTTTCAGTGAACCCACCTGGGATATACCCTGATCTATGGACCCAAAAAAGGATTTGGCCCAGAAGATTCAGGTTACAGAAAAATCAACAGAAGGAGGGCTAGCGCTAGGGTTTGAAGAGGCAGATCTGCGGATCTAGAGCCACCAGGAGACTATCAGCTCAGTGTTGGAGGGGAAATGAGATCAGGATGGCCCGATCTAAAAACCCAACTCAGAAAACTGCAAGAAAAATCAGATCTGGAAAAGTCAAAATATGATGAGGGGGGGCTAGGAGGCTGAAAGTCAGTTTTTCAGATCTAGGGCAATCTGGCAGGAACTAGCTCACCATTGGGGGTGTTCTGGAGTGCTCAAGCCCTGATCTATCAGCCTAGCCTGTCAAATTTCAGAAAGAGTAGACTCCGAAAATGTCCAATTTTCAATGAAGGCGCTAGGGCTATTTTCAGTCTAAAACTCAGATCTAGGTCAAACTGCCATGAATCTGGACAGCGTTGAGGGTGATTTGGACTGTGCGGGACCCAATCTATCAATCTATGAAGTCAAAAATCAGAAAAAGTCAAAACCCTAGCAGGGCAAATTTTCAGTGGGGGCGCTATGCAGTTTTCAAGCTAAAAATCAAAACTAGGTCAAACCAGCAGGAATTTGACCAGCGTTGCAATAGATTCAATCAAGGGGAGGCCCGATCTATGAAACCCAGCAGTGGTTTGGCCAAAGATCGGACGGTTCCCAGATTTAGTACTTTTTAGGGTTTTTTTAGTATTTTAGAAATTTTCAGAAAAATGGAAGGAAAAGCAGGTACAATGGATTCAGATCTGTTAAAGAGAAAAGAGTTACCTATTGGAACGTACCTGGAAATGCTTGTAGAAGTCTTAACAGTGATGATCCTTGCTGTACCGATCAATTCTGGAAGATCCAAGTGATTTCTATGACGAATGTAAACCCCAAACCACCAATGCGCCCCCTACCCTGCATGAGCAAACGTCAACAATATCCGATTTGCCAATATAAGATAAAGAAACCAAACGCTACAGAAAAGTAAAACAAAGTAATCATAGATCACAATGAAACTAATGAAAACCCGCTGATCCAAGACGAAGAAAATTGAACAAGTTGAAGTCCCCCAGCAAAAACGCTTAAGCCAAAACGCCCTACTGTAGACAAGACAACGATAGCAAAAAAATATAGATCTCACACGAATTTCCACAATGCTAGGAAGCAGAAGACTATCCAATCACCATTTGAGAAAATTAGATACAAAGCAGATACAGAAAATATCCATAGAAAAATCTTTCTATTATTCAGATCCAACAGCCAAACACCCCTTACAAATGAGAAGCTCTCTTCTTTAAATAGAAATAAGAGAACCACAATTATAACCGAATCCTAACCACTTTCAAAACGAGTGGCTAAAATTAAAAGATAAAATGTTCTAATCAATGGTTGAGATGAGCTCAACATACAATACATGGATCAATATAACCATAAAGTACCAAAGTGGACTAAATCACCCATAAAAAGGGTGTTAACACCTCTACCTAGCAGAGAGTCGAAGGGACCATGGTAAAGAAGAAATAATGGTTGTTTGAGAACTTTGGTTAAAATATAATGGTGTGAAAGTGTGATAAGGGGCACGCAAGCAATAAATTATAACGGGATCCAACGGCGTAAAGCGAAGAAATGGAGATCGACAACTTATAATGTGTCCGCTTTATGAAGAAGCGAGGAGGATAAGAACATACGGGGGTATTCAACGAGATATGAAGATCAACGGTCACAAATCTAGCCCGACAAAATCTACGATCAGCGTGAAGCCCGCTCCGTCAACTTGCACATTTGATAAAGCGGAGAAGCCCAGCGGAATGGGTACGTGTAGCCTCATCCAACGGCTGGGAAATAAAGGGGAAGTGCATCGACAGTCGTTGACGGATCCGGAGCAGAAAGTTGCATGGTGGTTGGAGACAAAAGGGGGTAGCGGAATGGAAACCACGGTACACGCGGCAGTCTGTGGTGCATTCCGCGGGCAAAAGCAGTTTGGCGGAAACCGCTAAAGGGGGCCTCCGGAGTGGGCTCCTATATAAGCAGAGTTGACTTGTCTAAAGAACTATTTTTATTTGCACCGGACGAATGAAAAGGACTGCTTGCTCGTCACCCTTTAACAGTGAACCTCAGATATATGCGGCCACAGTAACTGGTAAGTCCCGAATACCTGAAATTCATCCGCCGAATTATCATTGTTGTCTGTATTATGGATAAAGGGAAAGATTTGCAAGGGTTTAACCGTATTCCGGACGAGAGAGAAGAATACCTGGTTGACAGGGATAGAGGGGTATGTGACCCTTTCTTGTCTGTGGGAAGTGTATCAGTCAGCAAAGAGAGATTATGGCAATACAATTCACAGGGTAATGACATTATAAATGCTTGTAAATCGTTTTTGTACCATTTCGCTGTCGAGCAGACCTTGCATTTTCTCGAGTTTGCCGAGTGGTGTGCAGTTAACTATTCTTCTTCTGAGATAGTTATTGTAAGTCATTCTACGTCTAGGATACTATGTAAAATTAATGCAAAGGCCATCCGTGAAAATTTGAACTTGCCCGACAACTACCCCGAGAGTCATGAGTCTGTAAACGAGTCCGTCTTAGCTGAAGTGTATAAAAATTGCGAAATTGATGTCCGTTCTAAATTCTTGTCAAGCATCCTCAACGAGGGTCAGTCACTAGATGGTCTTTTTTTGCCATATCATGTTCACATTTTCAGAAATGAAGTTCAATTAGTTGTATCTTTAGTCTGTCAGGTCTTGGGTCAAGATGATGATTGTCGTGTCAATGAAGTCATTTTGGGCTTCCTATTAAAAATGAGTTCGATGAGTTCTGAGTCTCAACCAGTGCATGTCTTCGGTTTAGATGAGTATCTAGCAGAAACTATACATCTCCAATTGAGTGAGTTTCCAAAGGTCGGGTTTTTTAAGTTTCAAACTTATTTGCTGAACATGTTACTATGTTCAAATGTCACCGAGTAGCAGTTCTTAAGTACCATATTCTCTTCAGATTTGCCCAAGCAAATCAGCATGTTTGAATTTGCAAATTCTATCATGTCAAAAATATACAAGATGTTGTTTGATGAAGTATTACCCCGAGTATTGGAAGAAATGAAAGCAATGATGCAATCCTCACCTGAGGATAGGGTTGGAGATTGGTTCCTGTATAAGGACTTCACCGTTTTAAGAATATATGGTTTTACTGGAGAACCTTATAGGTTACCTGCCTTCCTTACTTCCAGGATTTTTGCATTGGAATTTATGAGACAGAGATTGTATACAGAAGAAGAACACTTTGCGGCTTTTAAGAAATCTTCCAATATCAAGTTCCCTCTTAAAGTCGGTCCCTTTATTTTTAAAAATAAAGGTGCTCTGGTGTTCATAGAGAAATTGTTGAAAAGCATGGATTTTCAAAGAGAGCAAAGGGTAAATTATGATCCCTATCATATAATATCCCTGACAAAACAAGCTAATAAAAATAAGCCATTTGACCACCAAGTTGTTGAAGGACTGAGTGAAGTAGCCAATTTATTTCACTTTATGGAAATTCCAAGATCTGATGAAAATACAAGCAATAGACCGGTTGCAGTATTTCAAGTGATAGATGGTTCTAGTATTTTGGTTAAAAGAAGTCTTTCTGATGTTGAAAGTATGGAAATAGATGAGGATGATTCACATAAAAAGGCCAAATTGTTTCAAGATGATAGAGTTTTGAGTAAAGTTATTTCAGATGATTTAAAAAGAGTTGCTTTAGTCTCTACAAAATTTGTACAAGTGAGTCAGTTTTCTTTTGGAGGTGTAGATAATACAGAATCATGCCCAATTTTCAAGTCTAAAGAAGAGCTCATGACTAGTTATGTGGAGAAGAAAAAGCAGTCCCTAGAAGAAACAAGGAGTCTACTCCCGCAGGTAAGAAGTCTAAGTAATCCAAAGACTTCCTTGATCTCTACCCGGGACGTAGAAAGAAATACTTTTAAATTGGCCATGGTAAGTGATAAGAAGATGTTAGAAACGGAAGTGAGACTAGACAAGATTAGTGTACCAGATAAAATACAATTACATAAACAAACAGGAGACATTATTTATTCAGATTTATTGCATGCTACGATGAGCGTTAATAAGTTACAAGTTTTGGTAGACAAGTTGGAAGTTCAGTTAAAACATGAGAAGGTTGAAAACAAGGCTAACGCCATTCAAATAAAAAAGCTGCAAGCAGACATCATAAGCTCAGGAAATGAAACAGGTAACACTCAGGCAATCAAAAGACTTCTAGAAGAAAAAGACAACGCCCTCCAAGTACTGAAGAAGAAATTGAAAATCCCGAGTACAAAACATGTCCAGCCATCAAAATTATCAGCATTGCAGGAGGAAAAGGACAAGGTCCATCAGGATATGATGGAATATAAAGGAAAGGCTGTAAAATTACAAGAAGAAAAGGATAAGTGGCAAGCAAAACGGAACGAGTTACTAGCACAAATCTCACGACTGAAAAGGGATCAGAATGAAGAAAAAGAAATCATGGAGGAACTAATGAGTCAGACTCCCACTGATGAGGACTTAACTATTGTGAATATTGAAAAACCCTAAATGATTTTTCTGCAGATGACTTACTAGTGCCCATGTCCCAAGTCAGCATGAAAGATGACGAAATAAGAGAATTGAAAGAGGAAAATAAAAAAATCAAATCTGAGCTAGCCAAGGTGAATGAAAATAAGAATAAGATATTGCAAGATAAAAATCAGCTACAGAAGAAATTTAATGAATTGAAAGAAAGGAACATAGAAAAGGGCCCTCTCCAGGGAGCAAAGCACATAATTTGGGATACATTATCCGTAGAAATTACTAAATTCAGGCATTACTTGAACTTCATTGATGATCAAAGTATATTGATCAACTTGGCGAATCAAAGACTGAAGTTAGTAAATGAAACTATGGAGAGGAAACCCCTTGGCACGGCTCAGAATGCATTAAATTTCTTAAATTCATTAACATACCAAAAATTGCATGATATAGGAGTCAAGGACAGAGTAGCAATGGTACTGTGGGCAAAAAGGTTTATTCATAAGCATCATCTAATGAAAACAGTACAAGACAAAGTTGATGAAATGATCTCACGGGTTAATGACTTCAAGCAGGCTTTTAAAGAACTATTTGAAGACGGCCTTCCTTCCTTTTGGGACGAGGAGGGACGAATGTTTTCTCAAGAGCATTATCACAGCCTGTTGGTACGAAGCCGTATGGATCATTCTAAATTTGACGATTTGGAAAAGGGGCTAACAGGGAAAGTCATCATAGATAAGCTGACAGAAGATTTTGATGTATTACAGAAATTCCTGATCATCGGGGGAGGATTGCCTGCTGTGTCTTATGAAGCCTACATGGAGCTCGAGGTGTCTATTCGAGAGATGATCGAATATGATATTCCAAGCGCGGAGCAATGGAAAGCCATAGAAAGATTCGAAAAAACAAAGTATATCCTTCATTCATGAAGACAAGTGTTGCGCGCTGAGGAGCTGCTTGAACGGGCCTTGTTACCAAGTTGATTTTAATTTAATGATCTGTTAGGATCGAAGCAAGTAGTTTATTCCTAGGAGTTAGGAATATAGTTACAAGACTTTGATTAAGCGGGTTGTTCAGTTATAAATCTTCTTGGAAGATGAAATCATTTTATGTATATAATTGCATTTATTTTATATGATGGGGGTTCGAACCCATCTTGTTGATGAATATTTTCTGAAGACATTTTCTTTTTTTAATAACAAAGCTAAATGCATGTGATTATCAGAGATTCTTGTGCTGTTTATATTACAGTCTGTACTTCCCTTTCTTTGTGATTGTCTTTTCCAGTGTTACACTCCATTTTGTCTTCTTCGTATCTGAAACATAGTGTTGAATGGTTGGAATTCATATTATGTATGCTCTGATCATTGTCTCAAATATTCTACGAATGTTTCTACTAAAGTTGATATAGAATTCATCTTTGATGCTCTATATTGATGGACTGTCCCTTATCTCTTCTATCCCACCTGAAATTAAATGAACGACTGTGATTGAATGGTTATCTCGCCTCTGATAAAATCTCATGCATATGTCTTTGTGATATTTTTATGTATGTGTGACTCCATTGCCCAATGGTTATGTGTATTGTTTCAACCATCTATATAATCTTTGAGTGTTGATTTATATCTGGCCTTGTTAAATCTGTATTTGAGAGATCCCTCTCTGGAAAGAAAAACCAGTTTCTTTCTAAAGTGGTTTTTGCTGTTACCTTGGGATTTACCTTTTACAACCTGGGTACATTTTGAGTGCTAACAGAGGGTACCCCACTCAATAAGAAATAAATGAAGCACATGGTGGGTCCAAGAAGTGTTGACTAACTCCCTCTGGGTGTCCCCATGGCACAATAAAATAATATAATATTTTAATTCTTTGACTTTATGCCTCCTTGGAGAAATCGTGAGCCTCCCAAAAGCTCCAAAAAATAATATAAAAATGCCCAAAAATAGGTGTGGGCCCAATCAGGTGCTGCAACTGCAAGAGGTGTGGAGGACATCACTCTCATCATTATGACTCATCCCATGTCATTTCCTTGCCTCAGTAGCCCAAATCAATTTTTTCAATAGCCATTTAATCATTTTGTAATCTGCCTCGAGAAACGTGAACCTGCCAAAACGGCCTCCTAGGGTGCCTGCATTGTCAAACTGAGCCCACCAAGCTCTCTGGGATGGGGGTACTATGGTACAAACAAGTGGCTGCACCCCCTATGCCCAAACAACGCCCTAAGAGATCCAACTGAAACATCTCCCTGCTCAGACATATCAACCTGTGAAGAAAAACTGCATCAAAAAGGCAAAATGAGCCTGATCATATCTGCAAGTGCCCGTAACTAGAAATAAATTGTCTCATTAGACTCAAAGAGTCCAAATCCATCTAAGGTGTATACTCACCCCTCACAGGTCTTTATTTGATCATCAACCACATCCAATAAACAATATAACCATCTGTAAATGATCAGACACCAATAATAACACAGACTATCATTCATCTGCTACAAGTGCTGAAAAGGCTACGACATGCTCTACAACTCATTCAAGCAACAATCACAACAAGTAGCAGTCATTTCACTGGCGATACGTCAACCAAGACATATATAAGGCTTTATTTATTATTACTCAGACTAGACTTTCAGGACTATACTCATTTCATAGTTGTAGCCAATTTGCTAGTGAAGGGTGAAAGATGAAATTGACAAGGCTAAGGCAAAGGATGATTTCCTACTTAACATCATGACACTTTGGATATGGAAAGGGAATACTCACTTCAACCAATGCCGGACAAACAACAACACAAGGACTGACAGTGCCTCACAAATGGTTGAGTTGTTTAGAGAGTGCTTATTCAACTTAGGCATCATGTCTACATCAAGTTAGATCCAAGTTCATTAGGACCATCAATTTTATTTCCATAGCCTTTTTGGCCTATATGACCCTTTGGGACTTCACCAGTGCTTAAAAGCACAGCGAATCGCAGCTTTCTTCCGAGACATATTTATATTTATAAGGTCAGCAATATTTGGATATAGCATATTTTTAACCATTGTTTTTTTGGACCTTTTCTTATACCCTTCAAGGGGTATTTTAGCATTTCATTGCTCTTGCCCTTTTTCACATATGTTAAATAACACAGTTTTAGCAGTTTCATTTTCCATGGGCGCACATAAAATATTTCCAACGCAAGTAGTACATGAGCTTTCAGTTTTAGCCAACAACATCCCAAGTGACCAGGGGGAGTTCTGCACAGTGCCAAACATCGAGACAACCGACCAGAATGATTTAAGCATACAATCCAACTCACCAAAGGCATGTTCTGTCACCAACTCAGAGCCGAGACACAATATAGACAGGGAGGCTTGTCGAACAAAGGTTCTAGCGAGGAATAAGGTCCTCCATGCCATAAGTCAAGAAGTCAGTCGGGTTGAAAACAAAACTGGAAGGTAATGGATGGGTGGAGATAGTGAATGATGAAGCCAACACTAGCAAGCCAAAACAATGGTGGGAATGACTACCTCTATTCTCCCTAAGGAGGGTAAAACCAATGAGTATAGATCAAGAACTTCCAAGTCTAAGTAGGGACATCAATACATAATACAAAATACATCCAAGTCCATATAATTATGACCACCAGATCATGACACCACATCTTAATACATGTCACAAAAATGAGTATAAGAGCAATGATAACCATAACACATTACAAAAAGCTGAGTCATAATCATGCAATATAATCCATCTGAAACATCATCTATCCAATGAGAAAGCACTGATATAAAACTGGGCATCAATAACTGCTCTGTAATGACTAAATGGCTACATCGGTCCTCAAATCTGAGTGTCCTGAGACTCAGTCCTGACATGGGAGAGTACAATAGTCCACTAATACAATAATGATCCGGAAAAACTGCTCATCTCAGCATCTCATATGTAAGAGATCTGGCTGAAAAAAGTATTGTGTCTGAAAAATGGAATATGGTAGCCTAGCTACTATATATGTGATAACAGAGAGCATACTCACAAACAAGTAAATATGCAAAATCTTGAATTTGACAAAATGAGATTTTCACTAAGAATTGAAACAACAATGCTCATCCTATTGATTAATACCTAAGTCACCTGACACGGGGACACAGGGCACGAAGGACACGGGGATTCGAGTGTCCGACACGGGCACAGTGACCCCCGGAATCAGGACACGTAGGACACGTTATATATATATACATACATACATATATACACACACACACACACACACACATATATATATATATATATATATATATATATAACGTGTCCTACGTGTCCTGATTCCGGGGGTCACTGTGCCCGTGTCGGACACTCGAATATATATATAACGTGTCCTACGTGTCTTGATTCCGGGGGTCACTGTGCCCGTGTCGGACACTCGAATCCCCGTGTCCTATATATATATTAAAAATATAGACATATAGATCCAAATTTTTACAAATATTCAATAGAAATCAAAACCAATACACAATTAACATTAGTAATTGCACATTTAAATCCTTCAAATCTTCTTCACCTGCACACCAAACACACTTTAGAACCCTCTCCACACTTGCAAATGATAAAAAGCATAGTTGCATGGGTACCGCTCCCGGGATTTTGGTAACCCGTACCCGACGTTTCCCCGCTCCTGGGAGCTTGGGAGCTGGTACGAAACGTCCCCTTTTTTATGGGAGCTTCCTTGGGAACTTGGGAGCTTTTCAGGAGCTTTTTGGGAACTTGCTTTTGCCGCTCCCTTTTTATTGGGAGCTTCTACAAGCTCCCGACCATGTGGAGGCCAAAATCATAAGAAAAGTGTTGAAAATCAATTGAATTATGGAAGTTTATTGTGTCAAGAAATCACCAATAATAAAAATTTCAATTGAATCTATCAATAATGCCATTTTTTTATTTTCAAGGTTATATAAATAAAGAGGGCCCACACCTCTTAAATGTTTAGATCCATTCACACTCAATATATGTTGCAAGTGTACTTAAGTGAATATACATGGATTTTTTACAATACTAAGATATTGAACTACTTTAATTCATATCTCAAATGATTTCAACTAGCTTATGTTATTCATACTGACTGATATAGCAATTTAGGATCATAAACCATATCAAATTCAAGATACCAAAAGATTTGAAAGTTTGTTAATTGAACTTAAAACAATCAAGTTCATTCAAATTAGAAGTAAGCAGTAGTTACCATAAAAAAAATGCAGAGGCACCCAAAGACTAAGAACTCTTAGGAGCAATAATACAAATGGAGTTGGAACAAGGAATTAGAAAAATATTGAATCTTATTATTTATGAAGCTATTGGTGCTTCGTACACATATATGCAACCTGCCTTTACAAACTCGTACAATGAGATTTGTATAATGTGGACCTAGAGGTGTAAGCAAATTTAAAAAGAATGAATTTCATGACACTACTAGAGGATTAAGAGGATAAAATAGTTTAAGCTATGAAATTAATCAATTATGTATTTTTTAACTTAATTTTTTTAAATATATTTAAAAAAATTAATATATATTATTGTTGCTCCCAACCCTACGTTTCCTGTAAATTTGGGCGAAGCTTCTAGCCGTATCGGATACTCGTGTCCACGTACCCGCGTTCCAAAAACTTATGCAACATAGATAAAAAGAAAGTGAAATTTTTGATTTAAAGCAATTCTGGGCGTTTTTTTAGTGGAAAAAGTGTCATGTTTTCCGGACACGCACTGACAGTCCTCGGACACGCGTGTCCGAAAACAAGACACGCTGCAAAGACGTATTGGACACGTTTTGTCAGCATGTCCGTGTCCGACATGCGAACACGGGACACGCAGGCCCTTTTGGACGAATCCGGTTTCATAGATTAATACTAATCATTTAGGCTAACACTTCAATGTGCTATTAAACAAATGCAAGACTTAACACTCTACAGTTACCTCAACCATACAAGCATAGGATCATCCAGCTGGAATAACAATGCACAATGTGACCTCCAAAGCCAATCTTTATTCAAATAAAATATTCAACAAGTTACAAGTAAGAGCAAAGGTTCCACACACTTCATACCAAAGAGAGTGAATGGACCTTGCTTTTATAGCCGAAGGAGACCCAGGGGGGGGGGGGGGGGGGGGGGGGGGGGCTTCAACAAGTGGGAGTTCACGCCGAGTAAGCTTGAGTTCATGAGATAGTTTATGATTGTGATTGATTTAGTCTTCAATGAGAGAGCACCACCTCTCCAAGAGAGGAGCGCCCCTCACCAACCTCCAACCATTCACCTCATTCGCCAATCCAACCACCCACGTGCGAGTTTTAAGAGGTTGGCGTTATCACCTCGTACATATGATTCGTAACTCACTTAAAACTATCCAAAGTTTAATGCTTAGCATTTGGAAAGGGTCGCATGACCATGGGGGACACAATTGCCATGTCACCCCATACATTCAAAAAATCAAATATGACATTTTCAAACTTGTCCTTTAGTGTCAATTTGTCGCATGATTAGCACTTAAATGACATCTTGTAGCTCCCTCATCAAAACAATGCTTTACGAGATGTTTTAGTCGCCCGGATCACAAGAAAAGTGGATTCCAAGGTGAAGAGGACGCTTTGAGCATGAAAACAAGCCTCCACATGCCAAATTTCGCCTCCGAATTGAGCTTTTATGACATTTACAAAATATTTTAATAAAACCCTCGCCTAATTTTGCAGGAAAAAATTATTTTCTCGAAATTGGACAAAAACCTAAGGGGACCTAGCACATGTCCATACGACTCAAAATTAATGCCTAACATGCTCATATACATTGACACATGAGTTGTAATAACCTCCTAAGGCCTAACCACCAAGGCAACCATTCCAGCTTTGGAGAAACAGTGAAAAATTCAAAACTTATACATCATTTATTCAGCATTGCATAATTGACAAGGGAAAAAACACCTTGGAATGATCGGATTGATGTCTAAATCTTAGAAATCCCAACCCTTTACAAATTCAATATGCCAGCACACTTTATTACTACTCCCCCAAGGGGGTATGAACATGCGGTACAAAAAAATTAAATGGGCCTAGAAGGCCTGATGAACTTCTGAACTCTGATCATGAACAAGTAACCTTGTTCAAACTTTGTCGGCTCATTTGAAGTCCAACTAAGTATGATTTACCCAGAAACAGGACACACCACCATGGGGGTTGTACAAACCCTAATGTGCCATGTGGCATTTACGCTTAGTGTAGCACTCCACTTTTGGCTTTGTTGTTGACTTAGCCTAGGGTTTACTTGTGGACATGATCAATGTATTATTCTTGGCCTCCTTCACCTAATCATATACAAACAAAGCAGAGTATCTTTCTTATCACTTATATTATGTCTTAGAGATGTGATAGTTAGTGTGATGCTAGTTGTTGGAGGATAATGGAAACACAATTATAATGCTATTTACTGTTGTGACAAGGTTAGTGCTTGTGAGAGGCATGCACTAGGGTTCCTTGGCTTGTGTAATATAATTGAAGTTTTAAGTTTGTGAGATGCAAGTTCTTTGTAAGGTTTGGGCAGTGGATTTGATGCAAGCTTGTTGCTAAGCCCTTAAAGTCGTTTTTGTAGCTTGGTGGGATGCCTTGCTATGTCTTTTTAATCACTATAAGGGTTTGCAGTAATGGAGAGTAACCCAGCTAGGTTTTGGGAAGGCTTTAGAGAAGTCCTTGATTGGGATAAAGCGAAATAACTCAATATACCACCTTTGGCAGAGCTGAGGTATTGTAAGGTATTGTACGTTATCTTCGTACTGTGATTCATAAAGGGTTGTAATTTGCTATCCTAAATTGTCTTATAGCATATCTGGTTTTCATTCGTTCTAAGCAAGTTTCATGGTTTTCTTTATATGTAGATTTATTGAGTGAGCAAGACTGAAACGTTGAGCGAATTGGTATGCTTTAGAGGAAACTTCATATCCAAAATGTGCCATTATATTTCCATTGCTAATAAATGTAACTTTCTGATCTGCGTACTTGAATAGATCATGCCATCAAAGATATTGTATTGATATAGTGTTGAAGTACTATGCAATGTTTATCTACTTGACTTTGCCTAGACTAGTGCTGTACAAATTTTAGATAATTGCAAGTGTACTTTGACTATTTTTTAATACAACATATACTGATTGTAGATTCAAGTCACCTACACCTCCCCTCCGACGAGCCTAGGCCCAAATATGTCTTTCTACTTAGAGCACTTTTTGGAGTTGCAGAATGGTATCATTGTCCACCCCCCATACACATACAAACATTGGATGCATTTGCTCAAGATCTCTCTAGAACAACTACGAGTCGATTCTCATCAACTCCATGTACAGACAAACCAACATATCCCCCAATCTGATAGGATCTACCAGGTGCCACACACAGAGGAGCCAGAGACAAAGATGCACCTCATTTTTAGGTGCCCCTTTGTTAGCAGACTTTTTCATCCCACAGACATATCTGATATAGGTGTAAATCAACAATGACAAATGGCTAATTCAAGAAATGAATGCCCCAAATTTGCCATGGGCAAACCTCCTCTTTGTTCAGGATGGTGCATGCCAACATCAAGGGAGTCCCTAGGTATCGGGATGCTGATTTGTACCTGATCTTCTGCAAAAAGCACACAAAAACCAGCAACAAAATGCTTTGGACAGTGTGTAAATACTTTTCCAAAGCTTTAGGACAAAGATTGAGTGATATTGCTTAGAGAGATCCGACAGAGCTAGCATGAGAGAGATGAAAGAAAAAGAAACAAAACCAATTGCAAGATCGAAACTAATCACAACAATAGGGCTATGAGCTACTAATCAATGAACAAAGATAAGATCATAATATCGACAAGAAGGAAAGTTCAAATAAACACAAGACTTCTTTATTAAAAGTCTTTCCAAAGGGTTGATTGCTCCACGATGAACAAGTCCAAAACTAGTACAATAATTATCCTTGCTCAAAGAGAGAGTAGCCAGTCTAAGAAAATGAGGAAGAAAAAAGAAACGTATGTTGTCGCTGCAAAAATCCGATCCTCTCCTTTTAGCCCAAAATCAAATATATAGGCCTCTAAAAGCAAACTCATGCAAGTCGAGTTATGAATGCTAGGTCCTATTGTTGTTATCATGCCTCAAATTCAATTCGATATTGCTCAAGCTTATTGTTATCATCGATCAATCCTACTCAACACGCTGCCTTCGTGTGAGTAATAATGCCCTCAACTATAAATTGTTGCTTCAAATAATCCAAACCTGTGTTTAAAAATACCCTATCTGTTGTCTTGGCTGCGCATCCATTTGCATGCTTTACCCACTCACAATTTTTACCCATTGAAATAATGGCATATGATTGATAACGGTCTAGATCTTGGGTTCAACCAATACTTAAGTCAACACTTAACTTACCTAAAGGGGCAAGCGGGCTAAAGGGAAAGCAGGTTTTAGACCTAAACATTCCACGGTGGATCATGGTATAACTTTAAGGCGCATCATCGAAAAAGTGTGGGAGAAAAAAGAGGAAGCCTTTTGTTGCTTTGTCGATTTTAAAAAAGCTTTTGACACGGTTCCTAGAGATAAGTTATGGCACAGAATGGAGGAACTTGGGGTTCCTATTCATCTTAGAGCAGTTGTTCATAGGCTATATGAGGAGGTCAAAGTCAAAACCAAAACATCAGATAGTATCTCCGAAAGTTTCAGAAGTGATATCGGGGTCAAGCAAGGGTGCCCATTATCCCCTACCATTTTTGGCTTATATATTGACAAACTCGAAGAGTGGTTAAACTTAGAGGACAGAGATGGCGCCCTCGTGTGTGAGTTTGTGATAAGGCTTATTTTGTATGCAGATGACCTTATTTTGATTGCTAAGTCTACTCTTGGCTTGCAAGAGCACTTAATTGTCCTTGAGCACTTTTGTAGAATAGTTGGGATGCAAGTAAATACTAGCAAGACGAAAGTTGTAGTTTTCTCTAGCAAAAGAAAACATAAACAACATAAGTTCTACTTTGAAGACAACGCCCTTGAAGAAGTGGAAGATTACACGTACCTCAAAATCAGCTTCAACAAAAATTTGAGTTGGGAAAGTTGTAGAAAAAAAAAACTCTTGGAGGTTGGAAAGTGTTTTATGCTTTCCAAAATAGATGTAGAGAGGCAGAGCTATGGGACTGGAAAAACTATGCAAACCCTTTTTGGGCTTTTAGTGATCCCGATTGTTCTCCATGGCTGTGAAGTATGGGCCAGTAGTACCTCTGACTTACAGTGGAGGCAAACAGAAAAGATTCAAAAACACATGATTACAAGCAAGATCAAAATTAAGAGTTTAGCTCCATACGAGATCATGCTAAGTGAAATGGGGGTGGCTTCTATTGAAGCAATTGCTATGGTGAGACTCATAAGATATCTAAAAAGAGTTGAGCAAATGGAAGAAGGTAGGTGGCCTAAGGTCGTCTTCAATGACATATTAGGCATAAGAAAGAAGACTTGGATGCGGCAAAATATTAAATGGCTTAATAAGTGGGATATGTGCTTGAGCATGTGCCCTACAAATAGTAAAGAGATAAAAGCTTTTGTTATCAATAAGTTCCACAAGTGAACTTGGGATAAAGAGTTAGGGAGAAAGAGAAAGTATTATATTGAAGAGTTTAACCCTACCTACAATCAGCATTAAAAGGCGTACATAGGGGCCAATATACCATGGAAAGCCAAAAATACTTATTTCTCAATTAAGAACTAATTCCCATCAACTCCGTTGTGAGACCGGGTGCTGGAAAAGACCAAAAGAATCTTGGGAAGAAAGAGTGTATTTTCTGCAAATCTGGTAAAGAGGAGACAAAAAAAACATTTCATTCTAGAGTGTGAAGCCTTTAAGGACAATAGGGACAAGTATGCAAAATCTCTTGACGGATAAATCTTGGGATGATTTATTCAACGAGGGGACCATGGAAAAATTGGGGGCGCTCATCATCAAGTTGAACAGGCAAAGGATTGAATTGCAGAAAACTGCATGAGAGGTGGTCGGTCCCATAGGCTATTTTTCTCAATGCACTCCTCCTCTTTGAGATCTCCTTGTCCATGTGAGGATGGAATTTGTGAGTATGCCCAATTGTTACCCTCCATATACTCTGCAACATTCCATACTAGATTGCCACAGAGGAGGGCTTATTTTTCCTATGTGAAGGCCAACTTTGGATTTAATTTATGTTTAAGTGTTGGTCTAGTGGGGCTCAAAGCCTGTGGTCTAGTCATGGCAGGTCCTCTTGGCTCTCATTTCAAGGAGTGGTGTCTTAGTCGCACAGTTGATTGCCCCTTGATGTGGTGGAGGATCCCCATCATGCAGGGCATTTATGCCCAAGGTTGGTGTTCGGTGCTTCTTGGGATGATTCCACTAGGACACATGGCTTAGGAGCTCCTAGCTACTATTCTATTTATGCATTGTAAAGGTGATTGCATATGTAAGGGTTGTCATACCGATCTTAGCACACCTCATTATGCCCACTTGGACCTATTTTTATTATGTATTCACCCTCCTCTTGGCTCAAGCAAACCAAATTGATAATGACATCATCATTTTGAAGAGAACGTACCACCTATACGAGGGCATTGAGGGAAAAAGCACATCATTGGGGTTAGATGGGGCATGACACCCAACTCCAAAGCTCAACCTTTCATCAAGTTGCAGCAATTCATCATTTTTAAGTTAATTTTATGTTGTATGAGTTTTAGTCCCCAATTTGTGGGTGACAAACCCTAAAAATCATTGAAAAGTAATTTTAAGTTACTTTAGATATTTTTAGGTAGGTCGGCCTAAAAAAGAGGTTTAAGTTAGCCTAGCAAAGCATATAAATAAGGCTAGCCTCCTCATTTGTAAATCAAGATCATGGGATCAAACAACGTTACTTATATTCTTCTCCTTGTGTACATAGTTAACTAGTGTGCATCTCTCTCCTTGGGCATTTTTTCTAGATTGTAAGGGTTTGATGTGATGTGAAGGTCTCTTTACTGGTTTTTCAAGACGTGTTCAAGTGAAAGGACTCTTAGAAGGAAAACTTCTTTCTCTTTTCTCTTAAATTGTCGTCAAAACTTTTTGTTATCTTGTCTTGCATTGCCGAAGGCATCCAAGGTAAGCCCTAGCTAGGGTTTCTATTGCAATAAGCATTGTCTTGTGAAGTGGGATGCATTTCCTTAGAGAGCCTCTCCAATTTAGGGACTTGGCTTCTTTATTTTTCCCTAACTAGGTTAAGATCAACACAACCTAGGGTGTCTTAATCTTTCCCTCGTTCATAGAAAATTATTTTGCCAAAGATAAAGGGGTACGTTAATTACGATTCCTAGCGCTCAGAGGGAAAAGACTTAATCTTATTTCCCCTATCTTCAACAAACTCTTCTTGTATCAAATTTCTATACTATATATTGTAAAAATACAAAAAAATCAAATATTGTGAAAAATTATAAAAAAAACTATATTTTTGTAAAAATCCAAAAGTGATTATTTTTAGTGCTTTAGATATTTTAGTTGTTATTGTTTGAAGCAGTTTTATCGAAACCCAACCTGTTCCGGCAAAACTAGTCGACCTGACTGGTTTAGAAAGTTTTATTGTCTGAAGCAGTACCTCAAACCGAAAATAGTCGAATATGAATCGAACCGGTCGATTCTGTACCTAAACCGCACGATTCCGTATAGAACCAACCTTAAATGCCTAAACCGATCTGTTTTGTACAGAACTGGTTGGTTTGGTATGAAGCCACATGTGAAGGTTCGAAGCATGAATCTAAGAAAGAAAAAAATGGTAAACCCTAGACATAGTAATCATCTACAGTATTAATGGTAACATTTAATTCTTAAAGTAAAAGTGTCTTTCTCTTTATCTTTCATTTTCCATCCTTATACTTAAACTTTTAGCATTACCAATAATTATTTCAAGATGTTTGCGAGTGGTTCCAACCAATGTTATCAAAACCGGACCGATCATCAACCCGGCAAAGCCCAAAATGTGAACAGGATTGGAACCAAAAAAAAAAACGATAGACTAAAAAACACATAAAATATTCATATTTTGTAAAAAAACATATATATTCATGTGCATACATATGAATCCAAACCATCAATACACAAATATGCAAAGTTTCTCATATATAACCAAAATAGCACCAAGTGCAATACATCACTAAAGTTCTGAACCAAGATACATCAACAAAGAGGCACTAAATGGCCCCTACAATCCAAAAAATAAGCATAGTACTACTAGTAATGAAAAACTATAAACTGATAACATGAAAACTAGGGCCTGATTATCCTCATCTTCATCATCATCCTCACCCTCATCGTCATCCTTATAATCCTCAATCGGAGTGAGATTTTGAGCCCCACTAGATTCCCCTAGTCCCGATGGTAAAACCTCTGGAAGTGGGTCCAAATCCAACCAACAAAGGTCTTCATTCCCAAATGTTGGTGCCTGAGACTCCACAACCCACTCCTTAGGTTTAGGGATTTTTTTTTAATTTGAGATCCTTGGGCCCCTTTGTGGTTGTCGAACGGAACAGTACAGACCGTCTGGTTTCGTACGTAACTGGTCAAAACCGGCCGGTTCGACGGTTCTGAGCCAGTTCCGTACGGAACCGGTCGGTTTCTATGCGATTTGATTCAAAATAGCTGTCCAAAGGGTTCGGGCACCGAACCGGATCGAGAGACCCTCGAAATCGGTCGAACCAACCAGTTTTGCCTGAACCGAACCGATTTCGATAACACTGGTTCCAACCTCATCAAACTTCAAATGCAAAAAGTGGAATTTTTATCCCACTCAAAATTAAACAAGCTTAACAGTTTTCAGGATTTCATGATTGCAATGTTTCCACTAGATTCTATCATGTATGAGGGTATGGGATTGGAATTTAATTGACGACATCACCCCTTTGTGTACCTTGATGTTGGTGATGTTGATTGTTCAAATTGATGTTGGTGGCCCCAAACTAGTTTTAGAAGAAACCCTAGTTTATAGCATATTTATTTATGTACTTTGGTTCAAATATGGATTCCATTCGATGTTATTTTGGTTGTATGCACTCTTACTTGTATACATGAAAAACTTTGCATATTTGTGTATAATGGTATGCATTCTCATGGATGCACATGAATATATATATATATATACATATATATATTCAAAATTTGAATATTTTATGTATAATTTGGCTGATCGGTTTTGTGATCCGGTTTTTGTTTGGTTCCAGTCCAGTTCCTGTTCTTGGGGTCGACCGGTTCGAGCACCAGTTTGGTTCTCATAACTATGGTCTGAAGTAGTTGATTGCAGCAATAAATTTCAGGTCTTTATAAAATATCGAAAAAATCCTAAAAGTTGAAAATATTTGCAAAAAAGTCATTTTTAGCCCTGAATTTGCCCTAAAGGAGGTGACATCATCCTAGTGTTAGGTGAGTTCAGCCCTTAGGGTTAGTTTCAACCCTGTTGGAAGTGCTATTGAAGGTTCATTTTGACAAAGAAATCAAACCCTAGAAGTTTGACGCATCCACCGCCCCATACACCTCAATACAAGGACACATGTGAATGAGTGTTAGAAAGGGTACTGTTGATGATTATAGTGACACCAATTCCTTCGACGATGTCACCTTGTGTACTGCATTACATAGGACAAGGTCATCTATTTGCCATGTGAAACAATTTGGTTCACTCCCTTTGTTGTGGTGTAGAGTATGGTTTTAGATGAGGGCATGACAACATTTACTGGTTGCACACTATTTTATTAAGGTACAATCGTTGGCCTTCATCTCATCACCTCATCTAGGTCGATCTTAGACATTCACTCATACTATTGAAGAGGTCCCTTCATACATTGTTCATGCATCTAGGAGGTCGTTGGAGTTAGTTGGCATGGTCAACTTTCTTTGAGGATAAGCATGACTAACCATCTCATGATTTTACTATTATTTGACTTGTCCTAAGAGTTGGTTAAGAGATAACATAATTTTATTTGTTACCCTTGGATCTCAACAACTCTTTACTATTTTTTGTAGGGAGGTTGTTGAGGAGAGTGAGGAAGTTGAAACCTATATAAGGGTTTGCTCTCTTCTTTCGTTATATTGGATTGTGGGAGAAACCCCTTAGAGTTTAGTTCAATAGGCATTGAAACTATTGGAGAATTAATTAAAAAAGGATTTTTTAGGATAAGATCTTGCATATCTTAGAACTGTTTTATATTTCAGAATTCTACATTAGCAACTGGTTGTGGAGATTAACAATTGGTATATTAGTTGGACTTTGAAGGGAAATGGCCGGGTTGCGTTGCTCCTCTCTGATGCGCGGCTAGGGTTTCCCTAACCGCCGTCCTGCTCTGAAGGTCCGTCTGCGCTCACCGAAGGTTCCCAGCCGGATCCGTTGTGCTGTGTGTGCCCCTCGCCGCCGCCGCCTGCGCTCAAGCTGTGGTTTGTCTGCGTAGTGGCTGTCGGATCCGCTCTGCTGGGTGCGCCCGTTATGGAGATCGAATCCCAGCTTCTGGCGTTTAAGGCTCTTGTTCATGCAGTTGCTCCTCAGGCTGCCCCTTTGCCCCCCTCCAAGTTTGTGAAAGAGATTGATGCAATCCCCTCTTTGGAACTCTCTCCATCGGATCCTTGTCAGAAAGCGATCATTCTCTCAGAGAGAGCTCTCATCGACAAGTTTACAGGGCTGTGGTCAAGCCCTAAGGCAGTAGAGCTTTGGATTGCTGAGCACTAGAATCCTATTGTGCAAGGGCAGGTCTCTCTCTTTGCAGCCGATAGGGGTTATTTTGTTTTTCTCTTTATGAATAAAGAAGAACGAGATCTTGTTTTTCGATCGGGTCCGTTCTTCATGGGCTCGAGAGGGCTCTTCTTAGCCCCGTGGACTCTGGCTTTTAACCCAGAAGCAGAGATCACAGCCGCTCCAGTCTGGGTAAGACTGCCTCATCTCCCACTTCATCTTTGGGGGAAAAGCTCTCTTGCGGACATCGGTAATAAGCTAGGGCGCTACCTAGATAGTGCAGATCCAAAAGGGGGTCAATTTACATGTGCCTGCATTTGCGTAGAGGTAAATCTCGAAAAAGGGCTCCCGGAGGCCCTAAAGCTCACATTAGGAGAATGGAGCCACATCCAAGAGCTGGATTATGAGCAGATCCCATTCAAATGCAACTTTTGCCATGTCTATGGTCACTTTGCCAAAAGCTGCCCCAAGCTTTCTGAATCCCAGAAATCAAATGTTCCCCACGCAACTAAAGAAGTAGAGTTCCAGACAGTCACTAATCGACGTCGTCCCCCTCAGTGAAAGGAAACTCAACAGCAAAAGGATCCTCCTCAAGATCCTTCCACAGCCTTCTCTCCTCCGCTGGAAAGCAAAAACAAATTTGAAGTTTTGCAGGAAGTTGAAGCACAAGAGTGCGAAGCAGCAAAAGATCTGGTGCAAGGCGAGACCCCGCTAGGTCCTTTCGCCCCCCCCGGCAACAGCTGTCGCTGCCCCATCCACGAAAGAGGCTTCTCCAAGCCTTCCTTCAAGCTCCAAGCGAGATGCTCGGGCGTTAGATCAAGAGACCTCAGTCCAAGCAGGGCTAGCTTCCTTAGTTCCTTCCGCTGGGTCAGAAGGAAGCTCCAACCCTGAAGACTTCTCAGCCCCTTCTCCCCCCCTCACCAGAGGGCGAAAGTCCAACAAAGAACGTAGGGAAAAGGAAGCATCCTCAAACATTTTTTTGGGATCTCAGAAGCGGTTAGACTCTTTTATTAAGGGGCATTCTTCCTCCCCTACTAATTAATGTTTTGCTTCTGCATTCTTCTCTACTCACAGTTTGTGAGAGCTTACTCTTGTAAGCAAATTTTGTCTTTCTCTCGAAAAAGCTCTAGAAGCAAGTGGGATTTATCTCCCAAGATAGTCATAATTCATAAGAAGGCTGACAGCACTATTAGAGGTCATCAACACTCTTCAAGTTTGTATGCTGCAGATTTCGGTTAACCAGAAAGCGATTAATACAACTCTAACCGTTTTTGTCTAAAAAAACAATTGGTATATTAGTTCCTTATTTATTTCTTTTCATTTGACGTGAATTATTTCTATGTATACTTCTCTACATCTGGTATAATGCATGAATAATCCATCAATGAGAACCAATATAGCAAGGAGAAGGAGCCATCGCTTGTACACCTCAGCCTTCTTTACATCAATCTCCTTAATGAGGATCAACTCCCTGAAAACCCTATCAAGACCCCATTTCCCAATGGAAAAGACACTAGTTCCTTGTCCTTCCATCCATCTCATTTTTTATACCTAAACAAATCTGTTTTGTTAGAAATACTCTTCTTTTCACCTTGTATTCCATAGACCAATTTCCAGCAATCCTATCTAGGGAAGGCCCCCTTGAAAAAGAGGAGATCCGACCTTAAGTGCAGAAGACGGTTGGTAAAGTGACAGTGGCCCGGTCTTAGTTTCATCAAAACAACACATTCAGCTTTAGGACTTCATCTCTAAAGGTGTATGTTTGGGTGGTAACCCCCCCTACATCAGTGCTTCCAGTTGTCAGGTGAGAGTTTGCTTCCTCTGAAGCTGTGTGCTAGCACATTGATAAGACACCCCCATACCCTAAGTTTTCTGCTAGAACTTGTACTTCTGTATTGTCATGTGAAACATTATTATATTTTTTGCGCCTTTCTGTTTCTGCAAAATAAATCACATTATGATAACCAAATCAAAAAGAAATATGACTACTTGGCCACTGGCCATGTAGAGTCTTCTGGGGTTACTCTTTATCTCTTACTTATCTATTGTGCAACTGCTGTCTCAGGTTTTTATACAAAGCCCTCTTTCGGCTACAAGAATGGAAGAATAACATACCCTAAGGAAGTGAATGATAAAAGCAAGTCCTTGAACAATATGCAAAGAGACTCCATGAATGTGTGGTTCTCTTTCATATCATAGGTAAATACAAAAGACATCACATCCAGGCATAGCATTTAATGCTCAAATTAATACATTACAGTGTAGAAAATTTATAAGCAGAGGAAGAGACTATTAAAATTGAATACCCATTAGACTTGGAATCCCAACATTATAATATTCAAATGAAATATAAACGATTTACAAAAAAAACGATAAGCCAACACATACAAATAAATATGCTCTAAGGATAAAGAGATATAATGTTCCTAGAGGGGAAGCTCTGGTAGACTTACCAATCAAAACAAAAACCAAATTATTCTCCTCTTCAACCATTTCATGAATTTTCTGGAAAAGCTTTGTCACCTGTTACTCAAATATGAAAATATTTTCAATGAGATGTGCGATGGCATGTGAAGAAATTGCAGTAAATAAGTTCAACAAAAGCAGGCAGTCAGAATTCCAGGCAAGGACATCATGACATTCAACAATTTGTAAGAAAACTTTTAACTAAAAGATGCCAAACCCAACTATCTCTAAATGTCAGAGAATGCAATTCAAAAAAGGACATCTGTGAGAATTTGTAGTATCGTCATCAGAAACATGGAATAGCTGGAAAAACGATTTCAGTGCTATAGCATAGAAATCTCTCTCTCCCTGTTTCACTTTCATGTGCACATCCATGTGTTTTGATTATCACATGGTCCCAGAAATATCACAGGCAATAATGTTCTATGCCATATATTTTGACACTAGAAACTAGTTTAAGTTCAACTGGGTCTAATGCAGTTTAACGTTAAAGTGTGGGTTTAGTGTGTTTCTTTAGTGTGCTTTTGTACTTTATTAATCCAATGGTCACGACTCACAATCTAAGTCACCTGGTTCGAGTTCGTGTTCGAATTCGGAGACCTTGAAATTCGACAAAAATTCGGCAAGGAAAAAATTGACGATAAAATTCAACAAAAAATTCGAAAGTTCTAGCTACAATAAATTTGAAAATTAAAAAATATACATAAATATTAAATATAATATTGATATATAAATTATTTAAATATTATAAAATTTGTTTTTATTGAATCTAGCCATATTATATAAATTATTTAAATATTATAAAATTTGTTTTTATTGAATCTAGCCATATTATATAAATTATTTAAATATTATAAAATTTGTTTTTTTTAATCTAGCCATATATAGTTTAATTTAGAACACCAAACTTTTAAATTTAAACATATATCAATAGAGTATTTAATTTTACATCTTTAATTTCATTGTTAATAAATTAAAATATATTATAAAAAATATATGATTGTTAATAAAACTCGTTTTGTTGTGGTGGTCCATTGTCCCACCCAGTCGACCACCGTTCATCCCTCGACCCGACCAACTAAGGCCATCGTTCCACCCCTCAACTGACCAAGAGGCAGTAAAGATAGAACCCGAACCCGCAGGCCGCTTGATAGAAACTTTGTGGCGTGGGAGGCGTGCAGAGATCCACGATTTGCAACGAACTAACCTGACTTATAAAACCTCAAGGCTGTAGCGGAGTCACACCAGGAAAAACGAAGTTAGGGGGCAAAATCTAGGGACATTCGGGCTCACATTCCAGAAAAAACAACGACATGCGCGACGAAATCTAGGGTAGGGTTTACCTGCATAAAAAATCGACGATTTATTTAGAAAAAATCGGGTTGCCGCAAAAATCGCCGAGTTTCGATTTTGAAGGCGAAAAATCGTCGAATCTAGTGATTTAGGTCACAATCATGTCCTGTACATCAGTGACTCAATAACTCAACATATCCTTGAATTAATGACTCTTTAGTCATGGCTTAGCATCCAATTGGTCCATGACCTCTATTTAAATAGTATGGATGGTCTTTATTTGATGATCGAACTAAGAGATGTTCCTGTAACATATTCCTACATTGATTAATCCCTAAACATGCATGTGACCTTCACCACTTTCATATGGATGATTGTAAACCAGCCCCATCCCCCTTCCAATATGGAGCTAATCCTTCTTCCACTTGCACCTCACCCAAACTGGATGCCACTTTGTACTGACAATAGCTGGGCATCCTTTTATATTTAACTTATACTCGCCTTGACATTTCATTTATTGTTGGCACCATTATTTAGTGCATGAATGGAGCCCACAATAGACATTGGAAAGCAGCAAAGAGAATACAATATATCCAAGGTACAATTTAGTTTTGTATACAACGCAGCTCAAGGGGATCTCCTAAGTTGGTTTCTTTGAGATTCTGACTGGAACAATGACCTCAATGATCAGATGTGTATTGCAAGATATATTTTCAATCTTGGTTTCAAGCTTGTCAATTGGGCTTGCAATAAACAAAATGCCCTTTCTCTTTATTCAATAAAAGCAAAGTATGAAGCAGTAGTTTGCATAAATCAAGAATCTATTTAGCTTAGACAAAAAAAAATTATGTTCAGATTTCAGCAACAACACTCTCTAGTGCAACAATCAAAGTTCCATTCAACGTGCCAAGGAGCCAGTTCATCAATAGCCTAGAAAATACATTGAATTACATATGCACTTCGTTCAAAAGATTCCTCAAGCAAGTCCCATTGAATTGCTCTATTGACATATATAAGATCAAGTTATTATCATTTTTATGAAGCCCTTCACAGAAGCAAGTGCTTAAAGCTTTAATTTATGTTAGAGGTTTAGAGAGTTGACACAAAGGGGGTAATAGGCTTTAATGCCTCCTTCCTTCTCCTTTGTCACGTGTGCAAATCCTTCAACCCTATCCCAAGTTGTTCTTAGGGGAGTCTGTTAGGATATTTCGACACTAGGAGTTAGAGTTAGTTTAAACTCAACTTGCTCATCTGATTTTAGGTTAAAGTGTGTTTCTAGTGCGTTACTTTAGTGTGCTTTGGTACTTTTTAATTCGACAATCCCAAACATATCATATACAATGTCACTGCATCCATCAACCCTAGGTGATAATTCAAGAATACCCGAATTAGATCCAGATCCGCCAAGATCTGCCCTGGATTTGTTTCATTACACAGAGGGAAACAAATCCTCCGCATTAAAACGAATCTGAACGATAATACACGGATCCTGAAATTAAAGACTATTCCAAATATGAAAATAAAGTTGGTCTTTGAGCTCACTTTCCACGCAACCATAACTATAAAACCCGTGTTTGTGCCTGAACTTGGAAATCTTGTATGGTCCAATTGTTTCCACTTCCATAGCTCCCTATGCTATTATTGCCATTTTGTTCCCATCACCGCTAACTTTGCTCTTGTTAATGGGGCTAGTGATGTTGCTTCTATCATACAAACCATATATCAAACGATCAGGTTCCATTTGGGTCTAAAACAAACTTTGCACCAGTGCCGCTCTCTAGCTATGTTAGCTTTGGAATCAAAGGATTTGAAATAATAGGCATCGGTTCATATACATAATATTACATGCATTGTATAAACTTATTTTTTAAACTAATAACATTGAAATTTACCGACTTGCATGTAAAATAATTAAAATTTAATATATTAATTGTTTATAAAAGTTTCATATATTTAAATAATATAAGTTATATATCAAAAATTTTATTTTTACAAATTAAAATATATTTATATTGTTTGTATTTGCCATTTTCCGTTGTATCCATATCTTGGCTTTTCAAAAAACTGGTGAATCTATATCCGGATCTAGAACCAAATTCTAGTAACTTACCCTATATATAAGTGATTTAGCAATCAACATCTACTCAATATTAAAGACACTTGATTTGTTTCTTAGCAACCAATTGGTCTATGATCTATATTTAAAGAGCATGGAAGACCATTTCTGTTAATAATCAAGCTAAGAGAATTTTTTTTTGTTAACTAGGGGAATCAACAACTGGAGCTGGGCTGGTATTCATGTGACACAGGGCCTAGGGATCCATTCCTGCTACCACTATACCCCTAGGTGCCCCACACCCGCCGCAAGACATGGGACACAGGTAAATCCGGGTGGGATTTGAACTCGTGACCTCCAATTTACAACAACTTCATAACAACTGAACCGCCAATGAGCGACACCCGTGCGGGCTATCAAGCTGAGAGATGTTAATGTAAAATATTTTCTACATTAATTAAGTGCACAAGTGTCAAAGATTCTTTCCCTCTTTGAGGGTTTTAACATGAAAACCATGGAATCTTGATCTTTTCTATGCGTGTGAGAAAATGTCTTTGTTGAATGATGGTAATCTTCACTTCGAGTTACGTCACATTATGGCTGAGTTACGTCACATTATGGCTAAGTGCCCTCATTATTGTACTACTACTTTATAGTTTAATGGCCAACCTAGTCAACACTACTTTATATTATTCTAGGTGGCAAAGGTCAATCTAAGCATTTATGTGGGCTAACAAACAACCTCATAGACTAAGCACCCCAACCTATAAATACACAACTTATGAGTCATTTGTATTATCATTTTGATCATTAGGGTGATTCTTTTGCCAAAAGGCTCCATAACTTTTGTCTAACTTGTTCATAGGTTCATCATCTTTTCTCTTTATGATGCATTTGTGCATCATGCTCATTTAGGGTTTGTTGGTGGTTCCATTCAATCCTTCTCTCTTGTGATATCAACAAGGTATCACAGCATCAGTGAACCTCCTCTTCCTTGTTCAATTGACCCTCTTTTATGCTTGGCTTTTCTCTTTTGATAGGCGTTTTTCTCTCTTAGGTGCATTAGTGAGAAGGAAGGCTTTTCCTCCCACTACTCATACATGTGAAGGATTATTTCTCTTAGAACACCTACTTCGAAGACTTTCGCACTTACTGTGTGGTTGTATGTTCTTTCATTTGTGCAACTATCATCGAGTTGACCAACACACCACATTTAGGGTTTCCCTCCTTGCTCCTTGGGTTTCTTCTTGATATTGCTATTATATTTTCCAGTTTTGTTCATATCTAGAAGAAAACCAATTTGGAGAAGTTTTTCGAGTGTTTTTCTGGTGTGTTTTGGCTAGTGGTGTTGATGTTTCTCCAGAGTGCAGCATCGGGTAGACATTCTAGATGGCCTTGGTGTAGCCTTTCCTAGCCTTGAGATTTGGCTAATTGCTAATAAGGCTCGTGATCACATTTCCTACTCCTTAATGGAGTGATCTATTCTATCTTAGACGACTATTGTTGAATTGACAAGATCTAGGAAGTGTCTGAGACTTCTTAGTGGGTCGATTCAACATTAGGACTCTATGTGTGAATAGAAGTGCATGTGAGGAGATGAACATCAACGAGGACAACTTTTCTATGATGAAGAAATAATCAAGAAGTCAATTCAACCCTTGAAGTCCCAGATAGCATTGAAGAAATCCCAAGGAAAGATTGAAGACAAAAAGCAAGTCGACACTAAAGGTAAAATAAAAGATGAAGATAAAATAGTAAGTCGGCTCCAACAAAAAGACAAGTCGGCCCCATTGACGAAAAAGTCAAGTAAACTGAAGAATATAAATAAAGTGTTCACACACTTCATTTGTTCATCCATCATCACTCACACCTTCTCTCTCCTAGTGCACAATTTCAGCCAAGCATAGCAAAAGTCAAAGGAGTAATTTTTGGGGTTCTTATTGTATTTGGAAAATTCGCTACCCTTGCTAGGGTTTATTGTGAAGAAGGGCAAACCACTCTTGTGCCAGGGTTTCTCTTCATGAATTGTATTGTACTTAAACTGGATTGATTTCTTCCAAGAAAAGTTGGCTAGGTTTTCTCTCACTTTGGGTTTCCCGGATAAAATCTTTGTCTCTCTTGTGTATGGCACTCTTTCTATAATCCTTTGTTTCTACTACAATTTAAGTTGAATTTTTCAGTGTGCAATTACTCAATAAAAACTATGGGATGAAATGAATGCTTGAAATCATTGTGAAATAATTGTCAAGATCTGGAAATAGATTAAAATTCAACACGTGGAAGGCATTTTGATTTAACAAGACTATTTTATGCTCATCTTATGCACTAATTAAAGAATTGTCCAATATTTTTGGCATTCAACAACTAGGGTTTTCAACATGCTATTCAGGTTGTTTCAAGAATGAAACTTGGTTTTCAAAATCTTGAGACAAAAACAGAATTCTAGGGTCTTTTACCCTTTCTTTCACAAGCATTGTTCTTTCACTGTTGGGTTGGTCCTTTCAGCTAATTCAAGTAGTTTTTTTGCATATTTGTGCCCTTTTCAGTTTTCTAGGGTAGTTCATTTTTTCCTCTTCTACCCAAATTAAATTGTGTTTTAGTGTAGTGAGGGGTCTCCTTGCCCCTTTACCGTGGGCTCTTGCAGTCTTCAAGGAGACTTCCCTTTTTTGGACCAGATGGACTGTATCTTTGATACACATATTACAGTGTGCTTTGCAGATCAAGTTGTACTGAATTGAGAGGATGATACTCATGGTATTGATATTGTTAATGCACAACCTAGCAACCACAAGATCAACAAGTGAATTGACTACTAAACAAACACAGCTATGAATTCCCGACCCAACGTGTCACTACTGAAAGGGAACCCATTGATTATGTTTCCTAGGCCCAACATTAATCGAGCCCAGGCTAACCAAGGGAGAGACACTAGCCAAGCTTTTTCTAAGGCTATCTAGAAGACCTATTTAGCCCCAACTACTAACCTAGCTATATTTTTATGACTAAGTGCTTAATTAAAATATTCAATGTAGTATAAAGACACCATTCAGTATGATAATCAATACTATAAAAGTAAATAATACAAATGAAAGTACTTTGTAGAAATAAAAAAAAGGGTAAATTATCCCAAACCAAGGCTTTACAAGTCACAAGGAGTGTCAAGTTGTTGTAGCCTTTCGATTTACATGCGAGGTCCAACAGTGACACTTGGCGCTTTTCTCTTCTCCTTTTATTCTCAATTGTGGTAAGATCTTTAAATTTCTTGTCTTGCACTGCAAATCTGCAAGAGGTATCCAAGGTAACAATAATTTAGGGTTTTATGCATAATAGTCTAGTCTTGTTGGTGAGACATTCCTCTTGAAGGATCCCTCTTATTTGGGCCTTAGCGTCTTTCTTTGCCCTAATTAGGTCAAAGGATAACACAACCTAACGTTTCTTATCATTGCCCTAGTTCTTTCAAATATTGAATTGCCAATTCTTAGAAAAAACGTTATCCCTGATTTCTTAGTGCCCAAGGAAAGAAGACTTAGGTCTAATTCCCTTATCTTCATTAATTCAATCTTTTACAAAGTTTCTTCTATATATTGGAGAAAATACAAAAAAACCCTAAAAAATAATATTTTTGAAAAATTCCAATAATATTTACTTTTGTTGTTGTACTGGTTTAGCATTGAATTTATTTGCAAAAAACCGAGATAGTTACTATTGTAATATTCCCAAGTGTTACACTATGCAAAAATCCATAAAAAATTGTTTTGCAACTCAAATAAGCCCTAAAATAGGGTGACATCAGCCCTAGGAGAGGTGACATCACCTCCTAGAGGCTGGTACGCCTTGTTTCAGATCTCGTTGAAATGTTTTGCAGGTCCATTCTTGACAAAAGATCAAACCCTAGCACTTGAGAAGGGTTCCAACTTCATCTCCAAGCATTGGGTGTTGACCTAGGAGAGTTTGGGGTGGTTAAACAAGGCAATCATCAGTTTATGCAGGATGCTTCAGATCTGAAGGTGTAAACAATCTCAAATTGCAGCATTAAGTTGTCAATCAAGTGCACCCTAGCGGGGATAGATTCTTGATTACTTGGTGCGTAGCGAGAGATATTTTTCGTGACCTTTTCATGGGTTAATTCCAAGATTTTACACAAGTTAAGGTGCTGGCTTTTACTGCGGTAAATTGATTCATCTTACTAACCAAACAGTACCAAGTTACATTGCTCCTAAACCTTCCTAGTCATTGAATATTTATTGAATATCCTCTTGACTCATTAAGGCACTGATCTACTCACCTAGTAGGAAGGTCTTATTAGAGATAGCGTTGTTCTTGTTGTGTAATTTGCAAAGCTATTTCTCTCCACATTTTGTAAGGCTCTTGTGGTCACAGGAGCAGACCTAAAGAGAGAGAAGACTGCATTGTGGTGACATTGGGTGCATCTACTGAAAAGTTGTCAATCTTAACACCGACCTTCATGACCTAATCAAAAGGGTGCTAATTTGTGCAGTAACACAATCTAATCTCCCTACTAAAAATTCAACAAGGCTTAATCAGGTGGTTATAGACTTAATCAAGTGGTTATAGGAACACTTCTACAAGGAGTCATTATGAATGAAAGCAACCCCATTATAGAGTCCTAACATTTTCTATCTTTGAAGATAACACCAGGAAAATTTAGAAATCTAAATGACATCAAGTGTAAGAAAGAAGCACTACCTAGTTAACAAATTCAATTAAAGAAGAACTTTATCGATATGGAAGTTACTCCATGAATGAATCCATCACAATGTAAGCTTTCAAGACCAAATTCAGCATCAAGGCACCAATTGTATTATCTCCAATAGTCTCCACTACTACCAAAATGTATTTACAAAGAGTGTGTCTCCAAACCATCCCCCCTCCTCAAGTGAAGTGAGCAAACCCTTATACAGGTTTTAGCTCATCTTTTTTTAACAAAATAGAATAATAATTTCCCTTCCTAGATCAAGAATTTACTCAACCAATTTTTCTAAGAATAGTAAAATTGTGGTTAGATCCACTTTTCTCTCCAAGGGAAACAATATAAAAATATTTCTCATACAACTAACTCATTGAGAAGATTTCAACAATAATAAATATTGAGTTAGTTAGCTCCATCATGGGCCAAGAAGGTGGGGCGCATGCACTAGGTAGATGAGTGTTTGACCAACCAATGATCACCATTAATATGTAGCCTCCTCCAAAAGTGTTCCCTTCAAAGCTCCCATGTGTGAATAGATCATCCTTCAATTGATGCATTCTTTTCAAAAGCCTTAAGCTTTTCACACATGTGCATGTATCAGAAATCATTGTATATAGAGATTACTTTGAGCAAACGCCTTCATTTGATGCATTCTTTTCAAAAGCCTTGAGCTTTCCACACATGTGCATGTATCAAGAAATCATTGTATATAGAGATTGCTTTGAGAAAACTCTACATAGGTGAACAACGCTAAATGGCTAACTAAAGATGTCATTGATCTAAAGTTGCATCACTCCTTTGAAAAAACCATAAGCCTCCTCTAACACAACGCTCGATCCTAACTTGACTTAAAAATTGAAAACATTTTTCTCTATAGAATTATAACAATACTTTAATTGCATGTGCTTGCATGTACACGTAATAATTAAAATTAAAAACAATCTATTTTTAAGATCACAACCAAGTCATACATCAGTTTGGTGTATGAGACCCCCTTGTTTGTGGGACAAGAGACCCCCCTTCGTGAAGCGATTTAACTACTATGTCTACAAAGGTGTATATACCTTACCCCCCTCTAGAATTGAACCTATGACCTCATAGGAGGAAAAACATGTTCTCAACCATTACACAGGCATGTACATATTTATCTCTCCATTTCTTTATCTATCTCTCTGCCTATCCATATAACCATCTATCTTTATGGATGAACAAAATGTTAAAGTCAGGGATTTTTAACAAAAAAGTGATTTAATGCAAATTTAAAATTACAAACATAATACTGGAAAAAAAAATATCAAAATAGTATAGCAGTAGCAAACTAGAAAACAACAACAGTAAGAAAACTTGGAAATAAAATCAGATCTGATAATTTAGTTTAGGGTAGAGAACATTCCTTATACTCATAGTTAAGTTTCAGATCAGATCTTGCCTCTCAGTGGCAAGTCACTAAATGGAACAAAACTGACCCTTACCTGAGGGTATGCACATACCTGAGAAAGAGAGAGATAAAGTACCGGAGAATAGGGTTAGACAGGTACAACAGTAGGTACAGTAGCTTAAAGAGGGTATGACCCAGTCAAAGCAGTCCCAAACCATCAACCGAGACAGCCAATAAATGCTCCAAGTCCAAGCAACCTCTTTTCTAGTCAACGCTAGAAAAGTAAACTCAACACTGCCTCAAATCAGACCTCAGGCATCCCTTAAACAGTAGGCATAAGCCATGGAACAGTCTCAACAGTGGACTACAGTCCTTCAGCAGCCCCTCAATAACCCTCAACAAGCAGCGGCAACCCCTAGGAATTCAATGCAGGCCCAAACCAGGCCTCTACCAGCAATGGCAGCCTCAAAACAGGATTTAACAGGCAACGACAGCCCCTAGGAAGTCAATGCAGGCCCAACCAGGTCTCTACCAACAAACAACAACCTCACAACAGGTTTCACCAGCAGACGGCACATTAAATTAGACCCTAACAGCAGGTGGCAGCCTCCAAACAGATAACGTTGAGAAAAGGAGACAAAACGCAGCCTTAAACAGACCTTAACCAACAGAGCTAGCCACAAGAACAGTATTCAAACAGCAGACAACACCCACAGTAAGGTCATGGTTCACACGTGTGGAAGAAGGGAGTAAAGATCAACAGATAGAAACCTCAAAGATGACAGGGCCAAGTGTGGGAGAGCTTGCTAAGACAAGGAGAGACCAAAACATGAAAGCACTGCAGCTAGGAGGGCTTGAAACCCTAAGACGTCACCCTTAAACAAGTGAGCTAAAAACCCATGAACAATCTGCCACAAATCAGAGCTGATATACCTCTTCAAGATACATTTACGATGAAGGCTAGGCTTGATTTTATAGCCTCTCAATGACCCCTAGAAGGTTCCACCTTCTATTTGGTCATTGAGGTTAGGGTTACCGGTAAGGTCAAGACGTCAAGCTTTTAGGAAAGCTTCCACATATAGAAAATATAATTTAATGTTAAGACGTCTTAGGAGAGGGTAATAAGAACATAGCAAAGGGTTAAGTTACCACACTCAAAGGGGGACGTTTTCACATAACCAAGAAGGGGTCAACACAAGACTAAGCCAACAGAAGACTAACCATAAGTCAACAAAAGGGCTACAAGGTGGGGAAAGCAACCATTCTAACCACAAATCAACAAAAGGATTAACCACGAAGATAACAAAGGAGGGAGCAACCAAGGTTCAACACACAGCTAAACAAAAGGAACAACAACCCCTAAACCCTCTCTATCAAGGTATGTGGTCCACATATGTGCCATGCAATAACTGGAAGTTCATCATCATCATATAAAGAAGTTTCAAACTGAATGATGTGATGTTTTAGTCCTCCTGACTGCTCCTAGGGTCAAATGCTAGTGACTCCATCAAAGGGGGCAACCTAGCTTAACCATCTCGAAGACCTAGGAGAGGAGGACATCACACATCATCATCTTGGTTAATTGACCAAGATCCACCTGGTTACCTGACCGGGTTCCCTAGAAATCAGCTAAGGGCCCTAGATAACTGCCAGGGGCTTATATGACTTGATCCTAGACCAAGTACCCTAGATAACTGCTAAGGGTGTGCATTGCTTGGTCCCAAACCAAGAATATCTCCGGTGTAACTGACTAGGAGGCCTTAGTGATCAAATAGGGGCTTTTTCCATGGCTCATATTGCATGGTCTCAGGCCAAGATCCCTAAATAATTGCCAGGGGCATAAATTGCCTCATTAGCTGACCAAGAACCCTAGTTAACTGACTAGGGTGCCATCCTCCCAAAGAATGGCTCTTGTAGTTGCATTATCTTTAACAGAAAGTAATTTCCAAATCAGTCTCTTACCACTCAACAATGGGAGGGGAGACAAACTAAGAGGACAAATCAAATGGATGTGACTGAATCACAAAACAATATAGAAGTTCATGAGATAGAAAACAACTACCAATTGGAAGGTGGATCCTCATCATTGTCAGCATATTCACCCCACTAATACTTCACTAGCATATTAGCTTTCACGCATGCCATCCATCACCTTCATTTTCGCCCGAACGATCTAAGTTCTACAATAGACAATGTGAAACTTATTTGAACAGTACAAAGGTATCCATTCTATAATAAATAGAATATTGGAATATTAGCAGATGTAGCACAACCTTCTATAGACCCATCATTTTTCAACACCTTAAATCCCTAACCAATAAACTAAATGGTCTCTTATTCTGAAACAATTTTTACAAATTTCATCAGAATCAAATATATCATGTACTACAAAACGTAACGCAAAACCACAGAATAATACTATATGTAATCATAGTTCCTAAGTATGGGAGAAATGCTGTCATGTTTGTACGTGACGCTCTAATAAAATAAAATAAATTTTATACCCAACATGTCGGCCTACACAAAATTAAAATTAATAATAAAAAATAAAAATTTGCAAAAAGATGTTGAAAACATGTGCAAGGCCTCCTAAACAACACATGGTTTTATTGTACATGGTTTAGTGGGGCCTTGCAAATGGTTTTAAAAGCATGTGCAAGGTATCCTAAACAACCAATGGTTTTATTATACATGGTTTAGGAGGGTCTTGCAAATGGTTTTAAAACCATGTGCAAAGCCTCCTAAACAACCTATGGTTTTATTGTATATGGTTTAGGAGGGCCTTACACATGGTTTTGAAACCATGTATGAGATAGATGTTTTGAATACTAATATACTTTAATTTATTCAATATGTGAGAACTATATTAACATGATCCTAGATATCACTTGAAGTTATATTTAGGATAGTATTAAAATGTAGGTAATCTTTAGGTTTGAAATAATTTAATGTTTTCATTTAGGATAGTATTGCAAGGTTTTAAATAAGGGTTTTTAAATTATGGGACTATGAAATATAACTATTAAAATATGGCTTTTTAAAAGTTAATCATTTATAATAATAAAAAAATCTTTAAAGAAATGTATAGCAATAAGTTTTTTTTCAATTACATATCAAATATGGTTTTTAAAATATAATTGAAAATATAGTCAATTTATGGAATAGTATAATATTATAATGTTTTAATAATTTGAATAGTAAAAATGTTTTTAAAAAATAAGGTTTATAAAATATAATTGAAAATATAGTCAATTTATGGAATATGGAATAGTATAATATTATAATGTTTTAAGAAATTTAATGTTTTAATAACTATAATGTTTTAACAGTTATAATGGTTTAATAATTTAAATAATAAAAAAGCTTTTAAATCACATTTTTTCCAAATATGTTTTAAATCATTTTTTTTAATTATAATTGCAAATATAGTCAAATTGAAAAGTGTCATATTTGAAAATATATTGAATTTCAGGAACAGAATTTCATTAGCATTTCATTAACTTGCACAGTGAGTTTTTCTTTGCATAGGTTTCAGTGTATGGTGTATTAATATTAATACATAAATTAGTAGCTACATTGATTGGTTCTAATGGTGTATTAATACCTGGAGAGGTTTGCACCTAGAGAGTTTGATTCCTCTCGGTGCTTGATAGAGCCTAGGATTTGGATCTACGCTGGTTTAGAGAATCAGTTCTTGAAGTCCATTAAAGAGACAAGTTCAAAGAGCAAATATGTGAAAGTTAACTCTTCTTGGATATGTTTGATGTTTTGTAAAGCTGAGACAAATGTGGGTAGTCAGCAATTTATACTTCAAAACTGGGATAGTAAAACCATTGAATAGGGATTCAGTCCAAAAACCTCCAATAGTATGCTACATGATATTTTTGTAAAGATTTAACACGAAATCAATGTACAAAGGAGGGACAAAATCATTAATTAGGCAATATGAGAAAAGAAAATATGAAGACAAGAAACACAAGACTACAATTTAGGCCTAAAACATAACCGTGTCACAGTATTACCCACAGAGAACTAGACAGCTTGATGTAAATCAAAAAAGAACAATAAAACCAAACCCTTTTCGAAACAATGGCCTTAAAAACATACCAATTTACCACTTTCAGAAAACCATTTGCTGAAGAGTGAATGAGCATTAATCTCAACCAATTGAGATTGAGAATATCTGAATCCAACAGCCAAAAAGGAGTCATCAGTTCAGGATCTGTGGTAGATTCTTACAGTACTTGTGGTAAAATTTAGAGAATAGACAACATAGCACTAAAACATAATGATAAGAGAATTGAAAACCTTGTATTGAGTCGAATTGAAAGTTTTTGAGCTAATGCTTTGCACAAAGAGGTTTTCCCTGTACCAGGAGGACCATGCAACAAAATGACACTGCAAAGCAAAACAAAAGGTTAAAAGTGTTACAAAAAAAGAGCGACGGAACAACTTACTGACCAACAAAAGCCCTAGCTCCTAATTATAGGGTTATTAATTCATAGGATAGACTTTGTTTATATTCCCTACGGTGGAACAGAAATCCCATCAATTGTAAGAATTATATGCCTTAGAACTGAATTTAAGTTTGTAGATGGTGCAATTTTATTAAGGATATCTCAAAAGTAAACAACCAATCATGTTACGTCATTATATGGCTATTGCATCATTCACTGATATTCCCATTAAATTTTGCATCTTGAAAGTCTACAAAATAAATGACTAATCAAACTACGCAATGTAGGATGTTCAAAGATAAATCATAAACCTTAAGATCTATTTCAGTTGTGGTCATTTAGTCGTGAATAATATGATATAATTAAATCAGAGTATAAAAGGAGAGAGGACTGGGGTTTAAATCATGGCAAACTACTGTTTGTCAATGTTTCACATGGAGATGTTTCACATGGAGATATTAGTTGCCTTCACACCATTCAGCGCATTTCAAGGAAAAGGCAAGAAACATTCACTCTCAACGATCAGCCTTCTCAAGGAATGTTTTTGCATCTTTTATAAAATGATATTAGAGGGAAGCTGTTTAACTATTAAATCCATGCATCTGCAAAATAAGCATCAAAGAAGCTACTGCGCAATCAAAATAAAACAAAGATTAGGTAGTCCATGATAGTTTTCTTGATTTACTCCAAAAGAGTTTACACCATGTTTGGGGTGCTTCATGATATTTGGGGTACATGGTGTATGTTCGGCCCCTAGATGGTCCAAGATGGATTTGAGCATGGGAGATGGTTCGTGATAGATTTGAACAATTGAGATAGCTTGCTTAGTGCATGCTTGACCTCAAACGGTTGCTGGCATGCAATTCTTTCTTTATGGGTTGGAGTTCTCTTGCTTGATTGGTAGAAACCCTTCATGATGGCCACATGGAGCAACTACTTGCTTAGAGAGTGCCCTACGTGGGATGAGGAGCCTTATGCAACTTAGGGGATGTCATCAAACCCTAGTTGGCATGTGATAGCTCGGATTACTGTTCGAACAACTGGAGTTGGCTTTAGGGGTGCTTGGAGCTTCCACAATGTTCTTGGAAGGGAAATTGACCTAGTGGAGTGCACTACTTACAAGCATCCATGGAGTCCATGGAGGCTTGTGATGCAGGGATGTGGACTTGCCTTGTGTAGCTACATCACCCTGCAGCCATTGTCATGCATGAGTCGCATGACATCACCGTGCAGCCTTGCATAGCTACATCACCCTAAAAATCATGAACATATCTTCCAATGAAATGACATATTATAAATCATTCAACCATCAAATAAAACCAGCAAAGACTTGGATAGAATGCACCTCACCATTAATTGTTTCCAACTGACAAAACTGTCGTTAAAATTAAAATTCTTATAGCAGCATCTTGAAGCAAGATTTCCAACACATAACTCAGCCAAGTGTGAAGATGAGACACCACATAAAGATGAAGTTTCACTTATCACATAGCCATCCAAAAGATTTTATTGCCAATCAAAACTAAGAAAACTAGAATTTTTCCAAACCATCAACAACCATTACAAAACAAGGAGCTCATCTTCTATAGAATTTGAGGTCGAAACCTCCTCAAAATAAAATAATAATACCCTTGTCTTCGATCCTAGATCTCTCGTAGGAAAACATTGTAAATTTTACTTCAAGCTCAAACTAGGACTAAAACAATATATTTAAATTGTTTACTGAAATAACCACACATGAACTTCTTTTCAGTATGCAACGGAATATAAAACTGACAAACATTCACAACATCACATCACAATATACACACTATTATTTTGGGTATGGAAACCCCCGAAAAAACCCACATTGGGAAAACCGATGTAGCAATCAGATATGAATTTTATTATGAGAAAATATGGAACTTTTACAATCAATAGTCTAATCACCCAACCTGGCGAAATAGCACCTCGACAGAATCACTGGACAAACCCCAGCACACCCTCAACGTGACTATACAGCCACTGCGTCGGCAATACGGCCTCCCACACGCGGTTGTACGGATCCGTACGGTTTCTTTACGCATTTCATACTGTCTTGTACAGATATTCTACGGTCTTACGGCTGTCCTATGCAGCTACCTGCTTTCTCGATCTGCACGACACTCTTCTCGCCTGGAATGTCGGTGACCCTGTCGGTTAGTTCCTACATCTAACTTTCTCTCTCTGTCTGTATCCTGTTTGTGTTGAAATTCAAGTGTGTCATCTCTACCAATTGGCTTTTCTTTTATAACTCTACGCTAAGCGAAAACCCTAATCTCACTTTCACTTTATAAAAAGTGTTTCATAAAGTCAATTAATAATCAGGTCACTTTAATTTATTTTCCAAAGTAAACTTAGGAAAAGTAAATTAAATACAATTGTCTTCCTAATTTAAGTCTTCTGCATGCAAGGACACGTGCATGCAAGAAGACCTTCCTTGTTGTCACTTTCTAACAATGAACTCTGCCAAATATAGCAAACATAGCTAGGGTTTATTTTAGGAATAGTTCAATGTAACCACCCTTGCCTCAACATGTATGCAACAACAATATAATATGGAGAGTGCTCCTCTAAAGGCGTCAAAGCATGTGCCACAATAATAAAATAATGGAGTGCTTTACTAGGATAAGTGGTCAACAACATGGTGGTTTGAATTATGCCCAAAAATAAAGTGGAAGAGCTAGGGTGTTTAGTCCAAGGACTAACCAACTCACCCGAAATAGAATAGAAAAATGTGCCCAATGTCCACATAGATGTTCTACCATCATCAAGAAATGTGTTACCACCTGAGTTGCACTCAAGTTGGACTTTCCAGTGAGCCGCCAAGAGATGTGCAAACACTTGTTCAAATTCAAAGTTCATAAGTTCATAACTCCAAGACTCTTTTTTTCATTTTTTCCACATGGTCATGCCCTAAGGGGAAATTGTAAAAAATGTACGAGCACACGGTTTTTCTAAAGAACTTGGCTTCCTAGGACTTGGTTATCAAGTCGATTACTCCAAGGTGTTTGTTCCCTTGTTAATTATGCAATGTTGAATAAAAGATGCATAATTTTTTAGTTTTCACTTACTCCTCCAAAGCTGGAATGGTCATCTTGGTGGAGCCACCTTGGGAGGTTATTAAAGTTCACGTGTCAATGTATATGAGCGTGCTAAACATTGATATTGAGTCGTATGGACATGTGCTAGGTCCCCGTATATTTTTTATCAATTCCAAGAGAAAAAAATTGCTTTTTTAGGCCATTTTTAATGGTTTAGTTAAAAAATTTGTAAATGGCATAAAAACTTGATCCGGAGGTGGGATTTGACGTAGAGATGCTCGTTTTAATACACGGAGCATACTCTTTACCTCAGAACCCACTTTTCATATGCTTTGTGTTGCCGCCTTTCACACACCTGGGGGGTTAAGCACAGCTAAAATCTTCAAGTTGCTAGGTGTGTCCTTGGGGGCAAGTCTTGAGTCAAGCACTGTCACTTGATCTTAACTCCTCCATTTAGGCCAAACTTCTAACGAAGCCAAGAGGGTGGTCCCTAAGAAAGAGTTGTCTAAGGCTCTTTAAGTTTTAATCGTTATTGAAGGAAGTATGTTGCTTAGGAGTTTTTTGAAGTAAATTCTAATACAAGATTGTTTGTAAATTTAAGTAAATATTCAGCATCATAACATCAACACATAAAGCGAGAATAAAATAATTGCAGATTAGATCAGTGCCAATGGAGTCAAAGTGAAATAATGTTGTTGAAGTAAAATGTTTTGCAACGTGTTTTGTTCAGTTTTAATTATTAAAGATGAGTTGATTTAAGGGAAGGGGGATTCTCGATATACTTATGAAGTACTGAGAATATGTCCAAAGAGATGACAAAATTGGTTCCTCACTCGAAAATGTGGGCTGAATCGAAGTCTCTGAGAAGTTCTTCAACACTACACCAACAAGGGTGTAGCCTAACTGTATCTCGAGGTCACTATTCAGTAGTTCCTGCTTCCCTTGAGAAATTTGCCCAATAATGTCAAAGGCATTGTGTCGGATTTTCACAATGTTTAGAAGGTTGTTGATTTTATTACTGTGAATTAATTATTTAGATCTAAAGAATTGATCAGTGTGCATTCCTGCTTTTGATTATCTCAAAGCTCAGGGAAACCTATGATGGGCAAGAGCATACACCAGAATGGTAAGATGTTTGTTCCAATTGTATATTGAAGCAAAAATATTATGGTAGCAAAATAAAAACTAAAGCCTAAAAGAATCCACAAGCTATGTGTCACTTTCTGATCATCCATCGGTAAGAAGCCTTTGGTTGGTGGAGAGAGCATACTTCGTGGCAATGAGCGAGGAAACAAAATTATTTAAACCATTTACGATATCGAAATGAAAAGAAATAAATAACTAAAACAGCCTTCAAAGAAAGCGGATTGTGTGCGTGTGATTGTTAGAAAAATTCAAGCGATGAAAGAGACACTACTGTTATCACATATATAGTAGCCATGCTACCATATTCTATTTTTCAGACACAGTACATTTTTCAGCCAGATCTCTTACATATGAGATGCTGAGATGAGCAGTTTTTGACGAATCATTATTGTATTAGTGGACTATTGTACTCTCCCATGTCAGGACTGAGTCTCGGGACACTCAGATTTGAGGACCGATGTAGCCATTTAGTCATTACAGAGCAGTTATTGATGCCCAGTTTTATATCAGTGCTTTCTCATTGGACAAATGATGTTTTAGATGGATTATATTGCATGATTATGATTCAGCTTTTATTATTGTGTTATGGTTATCATTGCTCTTACACTCATTTTTGTGACATGTATTAACATGTGGTGTCATGATCTAGCAGTCATAATTATATGGACTTGGATGTATTTTGTATTATGTATTGATGTCCCTACTTAAACTTGGAAGTTGTTGATCTATACTCATTGGTTTTACCCTCCTTAGGGAGAATAGAGGTAGTCATTCCCACCATTATTTTGGATTGCTAGTGTTGGCTTCATCATTCACTATCTCCACCCATCCATTACCTTCCAGTTTTGTTTTCAACCCGACTGACTTCTTGACTTATGGCATGGAGGACCTTTTCCCCCGCTAGATCCTTTGTTGGACAAGCCTCCATGTTTATATTGAGTCTCGGCTCTGAGTTGGTGACAGAACTTGCCTTTGGTGAGTTGGATTGTATGCCTAAATCATTCTGGTCGATTGTCCCGATGTTTGGCACTGTGCAGAACTCCCCCTGGTCACTTGAGATGTTGTTGGCTAAAACTGAAAGCTCATGTACTACTTATTGGAAAATATTATATATGTGCCCATGGAAAAAGAAAATGCTAAAACTGTGTTTCTTAACATATGTGAAAAAGGGCAAGAGCAATGAAATGCCAAAATACCCCTTGAAGGGTATAAGAAAAGGTCCAAAAAGCAGTGGTTAAAAATATGCTATATCCAAATATTGCTGACCTTATAAATATAAATATGTCTCGGATCAAAGCTACGATTAACTGTGTTTTTAAGCACTGGTGAAGTCCCAAAGGGTCATATATGCCAAAAAGGCCATAGAAATAAAATTGATGGTCCTAATGAACTTAGATCTAACTTGATGTAGACATGATGCCTAAGTTGAATAAACACTCTCTAAACAACTCAACCATTTGTGAGGCACTGCCACTCCTTGTGTTGTTGTTTGTCTGACATTGGATATAGTGAGTATTCCCTTTCCATATCCAAAGTGTCATGATGTTACGTAGGAAGTCATCATTTGCCTTAGCCTTGTCAATTTCATCCTTCACCCTTCACTAGCAAATTGCCTACAACTATGAAGTGAGTATAGTCTTGAAAGTCTAATCTGAGTAATAATAAATAAAGCCTTATATATGTATTGGTTGATGTACCGCCAGTCAAATGACTGCTACTTGTTGTGATTGTTGCTTGAATGAATTGTAGAGCATGTCTTAGCCTTTTAACAATTGCAGCAGATGGATGATCGTCTGAGTTATTATTGGTGTCTGATCATTATAGATGGTTATATTGTTTATTGGATATGGTTGATGATCAGTTAGAGACCTGAGAGGGGTATGAGTATAAACCCTAAATGGATTTGGACTCTCTGAGTCTAATGAAACAAATTATTTTCAGTTCCGGGCACTTGCAGATATGATCAGGCTCATTCTGCCTTTCTGATGCAATTTTTCTTCACAGGTTGATATGTCTGAGCAGGGAGATGTTTTAGTTGGATCTCCCAGGGCGTTGTATGGGCACAGGGGGTGCAGCCACTTGTTTTTACCATAGTACCCCCATCCCAAAGAGCCTGGTGGGCTCAGTTTGACAACGGAGGCACCCTAGGAGGCTGTTTTGGCAGGTTCACGTTTCCCGAGGCAAATTAAAAAATGATTAAATGGCTACTGAAGAAATCGATTTGGGCTACTGAGACAAAGAAATGACATGGGATGAGTCATAATGATGAGAGTAACGTCCGCCACACCTTCTCCAACAGTTGCAGCACCTGATTGGGCCCACACCTATTTTTGGGCATTTTTATATTATTTTCTGGAGCTTTTGGGAGGCTCACGATTTCCTCGAGGCACAAAGTCAAAGAATTAAAATCTTATATTATTTTATTGTGCCATGGGGACACCCAAAGGGAGTTAGTCAACACTCCTTGGACCCACCATGTGCTTTATTTATTTCTTGTTGAGTGGGGTACCCTCTTTATCGGTGATTTAGTCCACTTTGGTACTTTATGGTTATATTGATCCATGTATTGTATGTTGAGCTCATCTCAACCATTGATTAGTGTTATCCACTAATTTTGCACTTAATGGATTTTTCGATGAGCCACCAGAGCATTGAACAAGTACACTTGTTCGTGATCAAAATTGAGAAGTCTGCTAGCCTTTTCCTGGGACTCTATTCAGAACTTTTTGTAAATGCATGTTCATACCCCCTTGGGGAGATTGTAAAAAATGTCCTAGCATTTAATTTTTTATAAAAGGCTCGGCTTCCCGAACTTGGGCATCAAGCCGACTAGCCCAGAGTGTTTTTTCCCTTAGTTATTATTGGTTGTTGAACAAACGACCAATAATTTCTGAGTTTTTCACTCGCTCTTTCAAAGCTGGGGTAGTTGTCTTGTTGTTTCGGCCTTGGGAGGTTATTAGAGCCTTCGTGTCAGTTTTTTTTTTGTCATGCTAAGTATTCCAATTGAGTCATATGAACATGTACTAGGTCTCCCTAAAGTTTCGTTGGATTCTGAGAAAAAAAATTCCCATTTTTAAGCCATTTTTTAATGGTTTAAATGGAAAAATTCAAAATGTAAGAAAAGAGTGATCCGGAGTCCGTTTTCGGCATGGTTTGGCTCATTTTCAAGCCCGGAGCAGCATCTTTACCCCAGGGGCCACTTTCACCATCAGTCGGCCAGCTGAAGCATCCCGAAAGTCATCAATCGGCTAAAGGAGCTTCAGAATAGCATTTAAATGCTAAGTTTGGACAAATTGCACTAAGTCAAAATATTCAAAAAGTCAAAAAATGAATATTTTAAAGGGGAAGGTGACATGGCATGATGTCACCATAAGTCATGCATTTGGTTTTAAAGAGTTACAACTCAAACTTTGGGTTATAATGGTGATTTAATTAAAAGGAGAAATCACGTGAGGGTGAAGTATGAAGTGGGACTCGCGTCGATCTGGAAAGAATGGTGGCTAGCGAATGGTATTAAGGTGGACCCCTTCCACTTAAAGCATTATAAATTATAAACCATGCCACGTAATGTTTAACTAATACAAATTACAAGTGAATGGTGGAGCATCACACTAGCTTAATTCGTGAGGGAGTGGTGATGTCAAGCATTAAGGTAATTGTAAGCATAGTTTAAGAGGATGCATTTTCTATGGTGTGGACCCCCCCTCTCCATGTCACTCAAGCACATGTTCACCAAACCATGGCATATACCAATACGAATGGGTGAGAGGTAGTGACGTGAGGGTGAGGACGAGGCTCACACTAAACCATTAATTGATGTTGCGCTAATGTGTAATGGAGTGGACCCCTCTTCGTGACTCACTCTAGCTTGGGTGTGGTGTTGTCTATCCATGCGAGTCCATAAGAGTGGGTAGATTATGAGATCGCAAGTATTGAAGGATTGAGCCGACATGTGGAGCAAGCGATTGGGTTGGAAGGGAGCTTGGTGGGTACACATGGATATGTGGCACCTCCTCCTTGTTTTGGAATCCAATCAACTCAAATCAATCCCACCAGTCACTCCTTCAACAAAGGTTCAGTTCAATTTAGCTCCTCTTCAACTCACTTAACTCTGGCTTGATCCTTAGTTCATGAATGCCCCCCCCTGGGGCTTTGTTTTTTGTATAAATAGAGGTGCTTGGCACTCTCTTCAGATGGAGATTTTGGGCATGAACACTCTGCCAAAATTATTGTAATATTTGTTTGAAGTTGGAATAAAGTTGTGACTTTGGAGGTTCGTGCACGAGTTATTGGAGTTGTGGATTCACATTGTCCTTGGTGATATTCTCTCACCTTGCTTTTCAATCATTAAATCATTCTTCATTATATACTCTAGAAGGGCTAACAATCTAGTTTATGAGTATTTTGTTCAGATTTGATATTGTTTGTAAGGCTTTTGCAGGGATCATTAGGGGTGAAGAACAAGCTTGAGATCAAGCTCTTCTTCATGAACCAGTGGTTCTTTCCATCTAACTCCTTCATTTTGCAAGTCTTTCTAAGCACTTCCCAATCCAAGAAAGAGACATAGCAGTCAGAGCTTCTCCTTCCCTCCATCAACAAGGTTTCAAAAAACACATTTGGTTACCTGGATCTACGAACTTCCCTCTTTCAGTTCTCTTGTTTGCTCCTTGATTTTCTCGATTTATTGCTTGCCAGCCTTCTCCTCCTTGCTCTCGCCCTACCTCATCTTTTTCTCCCACCAAGCTTGCCATCTTGCTTTTCTGGCTTGTCTTGGTCTCTTGCATTCATTCCTCTCTTTCGCTGCCCCTTTTTTGTCATATTTTCCTCCTTTCTTGCAGCCCTCCTTCGCTGCCCTCTCAGCCCTGTTTCGCTGCCCTCTATACTGCTGTTCGTTGCCCCATTTCTCACTTTTTTACAGCCAACTATATTGTTGTTTTCATATGAGAGATTAGATCTTACACTTGGTTTTATTTTTGTAGATCTCTTTCTTAGAAGTAGTTTATAGTTGATTTGGTTTAATTAACAGTTGATGGGTGCTTTGAGTTGATTTGTGTTGTGTGCAGGTACAAAAAGAAACAATCCTAAGAGAAGGACTTGAAGATTGAGCCAAAGAAGAACAAAAACCAAAGAGAAGAGTAGAAACTGAGTACCAAAACCAAGAAGATCCAAATAATTGGGATTTGAACTAAAAAAGACAAAATTTTCCAAATTACTCTCCTTTTGTAAAACAGCCATTGAGGCTTGTTCCATTTGTCTTTCCAAGTTCTTTTTATTTTTCTAAGGTTGAAAATCCTAAATATTGTCCTCTCTTAATAAAAGGGCAAAGTGGGATAAGGCCTCCCATCTTTTGGTTTCTTCTTCCCCATTTGGGGAAGAGTGTCTTGTGTTCTTAGCTCAGATTTACTTTGCATGCGTAACGTAGTTTAATTCTATACTTAGAACTTTTTTGTTTCAGTCTTGACTTGAGAAGTACCTTGGGATTTCATCCCAAGTGCCGCATTGACATTGCGTGCTACCTCTCTTTCCCCATTGTCTTCCTGTGTATGACCAGCTAGCTGGAAATTTCGGGGACAATGTGTCTTGAAGCCATTTTTTACTTCTCTTTGCTAGATTAGTTTCTTCATGTTGTAGAACACTAGTTTCTCATTTATTTCATTTGCAAGTGGTTTATCTTCTTTTTTTTTGCTATGACATTGTTTCGTTCTTTTACAATTTGTTGACCTATCATGTGATTTCAATTTACAAGCTGATTGTCTTATAAAAAGAACCAAAGTCTCTTGAACTTGCAATAACCCAAGTCAAGAGCACTCTCTGTCGAAGAGCATTCCCACTGCATTATCCTTGCATTAAGCATATAGATTAATTAATGTCTCTTGAACTTCTGTCATAAGACAAAGTCAAGAACACTCTCTGTCGGAGAGTTAAACTGTGTGCTCATAATAATAAAATCTTTCCAACACACATTTCCCCACTTAAAATTTACCTCGTTGCTATCCCTCACCTAGTATGCTCTGCCAACCCCAAAAAGTTGGATTCGTACTCAGAACGGTGATAAAATTTGTTAATCTTGCAAGCGACAACATAATAAAACTTTCACCCCATAACCAACGCACCGGCGTTATCTCGATAAATACTCAGGTAGTGGGCAAATTCCAAGTGTGGGCACCGGGCAACCCAATCAAGACACTCGGTTAAATTCTCTGAACACCTAGCTTGTGATTCCAGACAGGTCCGTCATGTCTTTGAACGAAGCCACTGAAAGTATTTCCGGTTAAGTTTCCTAGACACCTTAAGCAAGATCATCTTTAAAATTTACAATAAAATAAACCAAGAACAATTGCAAAACGATCTCACAAACACTACTATTGAGACTTGTATTCCAGAATTCACAAGCATGTTTTGACTCCATATTGGCACTGGTCTTAAACTTCCATGCATCGCCTCAATCTGGACCATTTGTCCCTAATGTTTGCTTAAATCATTATCTATCTGTGGATGCCTTTAATTTCCAAGTCATCTTTGTATTGTTTGTCCCAAATCTTGTGTTTTGTAATTGCAACGTGGATTGCTCATTTATTATAAAGCTGAGAATCATTCAAAAACTCCTAAAAAACACCCATCCGCATCATAACATCAAAAACACTTAAACACATTGAGCCACAGAAAATCTTTGTTAGGGACAACCCCCCTTGGCTTCGTTAGAAGTTAGCCTAAACGGAGGAGCTAGAAGTAGGTGACAGTACCTGGCTCTGTGCTTGCCCCCAAGGCCACACCTCTCCCACTTTCTCAAGTGAGGAGACAGCTTTCATTAGATTTCTGCTACTGGTGTGCAATCGGCGGACAACAATTAGAACATTTTATCTTTTAATCTTAGCCACTCGTTTTGAAAGTGGTTAGGATTCGATTATGATTGTGGTTCTCTCATTTCTATTTAAAGGAGAGAGCTTCTCATTTGTAAGGGGTCTTTGGCTCTTGGATCTGAATAATAGAAAGATTTTTCCGTGGATATTTTTTGGATCTGCTTTGCATCTGATGTTCTCAAATGGCGATTGGATAGTCTTTTGCTTCCTAGCATTGTGGAAATTCATGTGAGATCTATATTTTTCTGCTATCATTGTCTTGTCTACAGGAGGGCGTTTTGGCTGGAGCGTTTTTGCAGGGGGACCTCAACTCGTTCGGTTATCTTCGTCTTGGATCAAGGGGTTTTCATTAGTTTCATTGTGATCTATCATTACTTCGTTTTAATTTCCTGTAGCATTTGGTTTCTTTATCTTGTCTTAGCAAATCTAATATTGTTGACGTTTGCTCATGTAGAGTAGGGTGCACATTGGTGGCTTGGGGCTTACATCCGTCATAGAAATCACTTGGATCTTCCAGAATTGATCAAGATCGCAAGGATCATCATTATTAAGACTTCTACAAGCATTTCCAGGTACGATCCAATAGGTAACTCTCTTCTCTTTAATAGATCTAAATCCATTGTACCTGTTTTCCTTCCATTTTTCTGAAAATCCTTAAAATACTAAAAAACCCTTAAAAATACTAAATCCGGGAACTGTCCGATCTTTGGCCAAACCACTGCTGGGTTTCATAGATCGGGCCTCCCCATCACTGAATCTACTGCAATGCTGGTCAAATTCCTGTTGGTTTGACCTAGATCTAATTTTTAACCTAAAAACTACATAGCGCCCCCACTGAAAATTTGACCTGCTAGGGTTTTGACTTTTTCTGATTTATGACTTCATAGACTGATAGATTGAGTCTCACACCATCCAAATCACCCCCAACGCTAAGCTAGTTCCTGCCAAGTTGCCCTAGATCTGAAAAACTGACTTTCAGCCTCCTAGCCCCCCTCATCAGATTTTGATTTTTACAGATCTGATTTTTCCTGTAGTTTTTTTACTTGGGTTTGTAGATCGAGCCATCCTGATCTCATTTCCCCTCCAACGCTGAGCTGATAGTCTCCTGGTGGCTCTAGATCTGCAGATCTGCCTCTCTAAACCCTAGCGCTAGCCCTCCTTCTGCTGATTTTCCTGTAACCTGAATCTTCCAGGCCAAATCTTTTTATGGGTCCATAGATCAGGGTATATCCCAGGAGGGTTCACTGAAACGTTGTGTTGATACTAACTCCATTGCCCAATACACGAAAGGCACTGATCTCCTATCTCTAGCGCTAGCCCTAAATTGACCGTACTCCTGTTCTCTTTGGCAACATTCCTTGATAACTCAAGTCACCTGATACTTTCATATCTTTCACTGAGTTTGTCTCCTTGGTACTAGACAGTCCCAACTCTGTCCTTGCTCACCCTGTCACAGTTACGTTTCCCAGGACAGTGGTCATCTCCTTCAGTTGCTAGTACCTAAACCCTAGAGCTAGGGTTTCCATTTAACTTACACCTTACGTACCTCAAAGCCACATTTGATCTGTTCTGGTGTCTAGGTTTGATCTCTCCTGTCGAGAGTAGATTTGGGTCTCCCCCGTTGTTGTCTTGGACTTAGATAACATAAAGTGAAGGCTACCTTGATTGGCGTGACAACCATCCATTTGGGAGTCTAGGCAGTCTTGGTTCCACCCCCTTAGTTGCTTGCCCCTCTACCATCCATCCTGGATCCACCTCACACAGGCAACTACAAGGTTGGTGATAACAACTACCAATCCCCCCAGGGGGAAAAAAGTGTGGGCGTTGTGTAGCCCACTTGCTTTCTTTATTACTTATGATTACAATATCAGAAAGATGAAATTAAAAGATGTCTTAGACCCTATAAAACAAGTCTAAATAATTATACAACTTAATGGAGTGAAAGGAAATGAAGAAGAAGGGAAAACTGAAGATTTTTTTATGTCTCGGGAGACCCAAAACTCGGATTCTGAGCAGAGCTTCTTCCTCTTTTTCTTTGGACCTGCTAAAAAACAGCGAGTTAAATTATTAGAATATGATGGAGTGAATGAATAAAGGATAAAAACTAAAACTAATTTCAATACTTGCAAAATATTGAAAAAACTTACTAGTTTTTAAAGCACCGAAATGACAACTTTAGATTCAACAAAAGATGATTATTTTTAAGCACTTCTAAATCTAAACTATCTGATATGCTAAATAAGTAGATTGAAATTATCAAACTTTTAAATCAGATCTATCAAATTTGCATATTCAAACTATGTAACCGGAAAGAGGAGAGAAAATTGTTTTGAGAAGATGGAAAGCAACTTCAAGCCTCGCTTGATCTTCTTATGAAAACTTTGGAAACACTGTAGTGATAAGATAAAACTTGAGAGATTGTCAAAGAGGAAGAAGATACAACCGAGTTCAACTCCTCCTTTGAAAATGTAACCTGCAAAACAAACCTATGAGAAACCCTTGCATGAAAACTTAGATCTAGTGTACTGAAAAACGGTAAATGAGAAAGAGTTGAAATACAACTGAATATGAACAACTCCTTTCCTATCTCTTGAGATCAAAATACCATTAGGCAAGTTACAGCAATAAATTCCTACTCTGTGTTTTAGGATGACCTTCTAAGCTAGATCTAATAGAAATTTTAAAGAAAATGAAAAAAAACTCGAAAATTTAACAATGTCACCTCAAATGTTTCCCAAGCAATCATCTCATAACATAGAGTAGACCTCCAAAGTCTGCAATTGTATTCATCAATATAGCAACAATACAAAATGGCTGAGGTTTTTTGCATCCCTCCAAAGAAAGGAGGAGAACCCTGCTTTTATAGCCACAAAAGAGGTCGAACCCCAAGAGGGTGCATTTACCAAGTGGAGAGGAGGTTCAGGAGGTTGAGAAATGCATGGGAGGAAGGCCTGAGAGCAGCGATGAAGGGTTGCCACCTCACAGGAGGTGAGCCACCAAAGTCCGAGACACGGCAATGGAAGAAACAACTCCAGAAGACCATGAAGACCACGACATGGCAGCACCACAAGAACTTGTAGAACCACTTCGCGAGAAGAACTCCCACAAAAGAAGACCAACATGGGCACAAGAATAATACAAGATGTATAGAGGTATGGCGTTCCAAAAGGGATGCGTAGAGAAAGCAAGAGACCTAGACCTTACAACAACTATGTGGCCCTATTATGTGACATCATTGAAGAACCTTCCAACTATGAAGAGATTGCAGAAAAGAAAGAATGGAAAGATGCCATCATCGCAGAGTACCAGTCGATTATGAAAAATGATGTCTAGGAAATAATTCTAAGACCAAAAGGAAAGTCGGTCGTGACTTCGAAGTGGATCTACAAGATCAAGCATGCTGCAAATGGTAGCATTGAAAAACACAAGGCAAGATTTGTGGCGCGTGGCTTCTTCCATAGAGAAGGCATAGACGACAAGGAGACAATTGCACCCGTAGCAAGATACACTTCCATCAGAACTATACTAGCATTGGTTGCAGTAATGAAATGGAAGCTACACCAAATGGACGTTAAGACAGCATTCTTGAATGGTGTAGTTGAAGAGGAAGTGTATGTGGGGCAACCACTGGGATTTGATACCCATGACAAACAGACTCATGTGTGCAAGTTAAAGAAAGCCTTGTATGGATTGAAACAGGCACCCAAAACATGGTACGGCAGGATGGACACCTTCCTGATGAGCTTAGGCTTTACCAAGAGTAATGCAGATTCCAACCTTTACTTCAATGTTGAAGGCAGAAGACCAGTGATACTCTTGCTATATGTTAATGACCTGTTTTTGACGGGTGAGAATGAACTCATTGCAGATGCAAAGCGGAGGCTTGTTGCGAAGTTCGAGATGAAAGACCAAGGGATGATGCATTACTTCTTAGGCATAGAGGTGTGCCAAAGTGCGGATGGGATCTTCCATAGGCAAGGAAAGTATGTCATGGAGATCCTGAAGAAATTTTGAATGCTAGACTGCAAGGCAATGGCCACACCTATGGCATCGAAGTTGAAGCTACCGTGTGATGCTTCATCGAAGTCAGTCGATGCCAGGATGTATCGTCAAATGAATAGTTTGTTGATGTACCTCACTAATACGAGATCAAACATATGATTTTCTATAAGCACCTTGAGCCAGTTCTTGACGAACCCGAGACATGTTCACCTAATTGCTGCAAAGCATGGATTGAGATACCTTATGGGTACAATTGAGTATGGGCTCAAGTATGACGTGAATCAAAAGTTTAACCTGCACGGTTATGTTGATTCGGATTGGGCCGGCAACGCCGCTGATAGGAAGAGCACTTTGGGATGCTGCTTCAATTAGGGATCTTGTATGATCTCCTAGTTTAGCAAGAAGCAGTCCTGTGCGGTGTTGAGTACAACCGAAGCAGAGTATGTTGCAACCTGTTCAGCTAGTTATGCGGCAGTATGACTTTGGAAGCTACTATCTGATATGTTTGATCTCGAGTTAGAGGCAACTTGTATTTTTTGTGACAACCAGTGTTGTGTGAAGTTGTTAGAGAACTCGGTGTTCCATGACAAGTCGAAGCACATTGAGATCAAGTATCACTATATCCAGGATATGGTGCAGAGAGGAGAAGTGAAGCTCTAGTACGTAGCAACGGACGAGCAGATAACCAATGTATTGACCAAGTCGTTAGCTAGAGTTGAGTTCGAGTACTTCAGAGAGAGACTTAGTGTCATCCAAATTGAGGTCCCTAGAAAGAGGGAGTGACTAGTTCTCGCATGGTGGTAGACGCAAGTGGTCCTCAGGACGTAATGCACTTAGTGTGCTCCTGGCATGTCCTCATGCTGGAGATGATGAAAGACCGAAAGACGCAAATGCACTAGAGTGAGTTCTCGCATGGTGGTAGACGCAAGTGGTCCTTGGGACATAATGCACTTGTTGTTCTCTTTGCGTGCTCCCATACTGGAGACGGTTCTGGTATGGTGGTAGTCATAGCTGGTCCATGGGAAATAATGCACATACTGTGCTCCTAGCATGCTCCCGTGATGAAGACGATGAGAAGTCCACCGGTCACAAAAACACTTGGTGTGCGCCTAGGCGATTGTCACATGGTGGTAGACACAAGTGGTCCTTGGGACATAATGCACTTGTTGTGCTCCTGGCACGCTCATATGCTCATAGAACGAAGGCTGACCGTTGAGAGATGTAATGCACCTAGGGTGCTCCTATGCAATTCTCGCATGGTGGAAGACGCAGGTAATGCACCTTGGGTGCTCCAAGAGATGCTCAGCATCGCTGGTAGAACGTAGGTGGTCTGTTGGACATGAGGCATGCGTCTAGGTTGCTCTCTGTGTGCGATGATGAGATGATCTAGATACGACGAGACGACGGTAGGAGACACAGGTGATTGCAATGAATGTATGGTCATGGGTTGTACCTACACGATGACTTGCTCATGGATATGATGAAGACCAAGATTCAAGCTAGGCCTACACCCACCATGAAGCAAAGTTGGCTCTGTAGCAACTTCTTATGACGGATTGGTTCAAAAGATGTCACTAATCAATGATCGACAAGATGAAGACTATGGCAGCAGTGACAATGATGATCCAGTGATGATGACATGACCAAAAGTGTTGATGACTGTCGCGAGAGGATAATTTCCTAGTTAAGGATTGTTGTTGTAATTGTAACTTCGGAAGATATTATGTTGTATATTATTATTGTATATTGGTGTACCCCATCAGAGATGTTTTCCCTCCATTCGGGATGTCTTTATTATGTATGGTCATTGAGGTAAAACCTCTGTTGTAAGTCAGGGCAGTAGTCCCCAGGATTAATATAATAAAATGTATTTTTGAGTATACCTAGGTGAAGTTGGCCCAATTAGGTTTTAGGTCAGTCGCATGATGTGTATAAATAGGGAGGCACCCTCCCTCATTTATACACACACTGACTCACTCTCAAGTTCGCATTAGGAGAGAGAGAGAGAGAGAGAGAGAATAAGTTTGCTAGAGGAGAAAGAGAGAGAGCTACAAAAGACTTCTTATTCTTAGGTTTTTTCCAACTTGTGATATTGTATTAGTGACAATACTATTTTGCTGAAGTTTACAGGGTTTTCTCCTTTATGGTTTCCACGAGGAAAAACTTTGTGTCTGGTCTATCTTGTATATCGCGTAATGCTAAAAACTTTCTTTCAGATAAAGATCCTAATCAATTTGAATTAAAGTAGAAAAACTAACACTCCATGCTTCTAGGTGTTCATCTACTACTACTACTACCGTTGCATTTGTAGAGTGTTGAATTTTAGCATTAGCATGTATTCTTTAATTTTTGCAGACTGTACGATAACAATAAGACAAGTGCAGTAGATAAATCAAAACATCAACACACATGAACAAAAGATGTTTTCTCGATGAAACCTTTAAAGGACAAAAACCCCAAAAGCATTAGTAATCCATTCCTTAAATGAGATCGCTGAGTTTGCAATCTCATAATTCTGAGATGAATGTGCTTCAATAATTTGCCAAACCCTAGCAGAATTTGACCAAAAATTTTCCACAAGACAAAATTTCTCAAAAAGTGCAAACTAGGGTTTCTTGCCCAGATCTGTTGCCCGAAAGTCTTTTTCTTTTGCTCAACCTGTTGCCTGACCTTTCTTCTTTGCTGCCCAAACTGCCTGTGAGTGTTTGTTGTTGCTCGAAGACTGCTCGAAACTATCCTTTACTCTGCCCGAAATTTTAATGCTACTGCCCGAAATGTATAGGGTTGCCCAAGATCAAATCAGGCCTGCCCGAATTCTACCCGAACTGTATAGGGCTGCCCAAGACCAAATCAGGCCTGCCTGAATCCTGCCCAGACTATATAGGGCTTCCTAAGATCGAAGCCTGCTTGAATCCTGCCCGGACTTCCTCTGTCTGCTAGAGCTTCCTGTGGTTGCCTGAGCGGTGTAGGGGGTTGCCCGAGCTACGTACAGACTACCCAAAATACTTTTGTGGCTTCCCAGATTTGCAAGAGGCTTGCCCTCTTGCTACCCGAACCACTTATGTGGTTGCCCGTGAAGAGAATAGGTCTGCCCAAAACTGGATGTAGCAAACCTAACTCTACTGCTAGCCGTGAGGAGTGGAGAGGACAAAACCCTAGCTCGCGAGTGATGGAGAGTGATGCCCTAGCTCTACTCCTCCTAGTCGTGAATGGAAAGAATGTTAGGGTGATGCCCTAGCTCTGCCTTTGTTGTCCATGAAAGAGAGGAGGGATGCCCTAACTATTTAGGGTAATTACATGGAAGAAGTGATGATGCCCTAGCTAGCAATTCGCCATGCTAGGGCACAACAATCAAACTGAACTCAACTTCTTGCAAAGAAACCAGCAAAAGTCTTCTAATGGAGCAGTCACTTATTCGAGATGATGTGTGTCCAAATGAATGCCAAGTGAACTTTTATATCCTTTCACTCACTTGAAGTGGTCCTTGAAGCTAGGAATATAATATTAGGTTTTATCCTTTTACATTTTTTACTTTTACCTTTAGTGGTAATAAAGGTCTTTTGTATTTTCACTTTGACTTCTTAGTGGTCCAAGGGTCCTTATGTATTTTTAACTTTTACTTTTTAGCCTTCTTTAAGTGCCCTGTGGTCAACGCAAGTGCTCATAGGGGTCCTTCATACCCATTCAAAGTACATCATCATAAATAGGGATAATTTCTAATGCTTTAATCTCAAACTCCTTGTGCCGCCAAGATCGGGTACTAGGTATCTTAACCAAGGGTAGCTAATCCGAAGATCACAAAGCCCAAAGATCAAGGAGAGGAGTGCCTCACATGCCTAGACCCAATCTACGACTTATAGTGACGTCCTGGTAACTGACTGAGAGCCTCTATTCTCCCAAAGAATGGCTCTTAGCCCTAGGCTAAGTCCCCCAATCTTGGACTGGTTCATCAAGCACGTCCATTCAAAGAATGGCGCCTCAGCTCTAGGATGAGTTCCCCCAGTGCTAGACTGGTTCCACTTCCTGGTAATTGACCAAGTGCCTCCATTCAAAGAATGGCTACTCAGCTCAAGGCTGAGTTCCTCCAGTGCTGCACTGGTTCCACATCCTAGTGTCTTGACTAGATGTCTCCATTCTCCAAGACAATGGCTCTCGATGCTGCTTAGGAAAAAATCAACACTCCCTCTCAGCGAGAGAGGTTTTCTCAGCCATGTCAAGCTTGTCACAAAAGTACACAAACTTCGTTGTTGTCAGAGGCTTGGTCATGATATCTGCAATCTGTTCGTCTATACAGATGTACTACAACTTCAAAATGCCTCTTTGTACTAGGTCTCTGATGAAATGATACCTCATTTCAATGTGATTCGATCTATCGTGAAACACCGGATTTTCTGAAAGCTTAATGCAACTCTGATTATCACAATGAATAATCGTTGAGTCAATCTTTCCACCGAACAGATCAGATAGTAGTTTCATAAGCCAAACTGCTTCCTTGTAGGCATCACTTGCAGCAATATACTCAGCTTTTGTTGTACTCTAGGCTATGGAACCTTGTAGGTTTTCTCTACCATGCCAAGCTTGTCACGAAAGTACACAAACTCCGTTGTTGTCAGAGGCTTGGTCATGATATCTGCAATCTGTTCGTCTGTACAAATGTACTGCAACTTCATAATGCCTCTCTGTACTAGGTCTCTGATGAAATGGTACTTCATTTCAATGTGATTCAATCTATCGTGAAACACCAGATTTTCTGAAAGCTTAATCCAACTCTACTTATCACAATGAATAATAGTTGAGTCAATCTTTCCACCGAACAGATCAAATAGTAGTTTCCTAAGCCAAACTGCTTCCTTGCAGGCATCACTTGCAGCAATATACTCAGCTTCTACTGTACTCTGAGCTATGGAACCTTGTTTCCTGCTGAACCAAGAGATCATTGCAAATCCCATATTGAAACAGTAACCAAAGGTACTCTTCCGATCTACTGCACCGCCCGCACAATCTGAGTCGACATATCCAGCTAACATTACTCCACTGCTGGAAGTATAACTAAGCCCATAAGTGATGGTACCTTGCACATATCTGAGTACATGTTTGGGAGCTACCTAGAGTATGTGCTTTGGATCGTACTTGAACTGACTCAAAGCATTCACTGTGAAATAGATATCTAGTCTCGTGTGTACGAGATACATCAGAGATCCAATGAGTTGTTGATATAGGGTAGAGTCCACATCTTGTGAACTGGTGGTTGAGTCTCGCAACTTCTTCAAGTTGGTTGTCATGGGTACGCTCATGGACTTACAGTCCCACATCCCAAATCCCTACAAAATGTCCACTACATACTTCCCTTATGTTAGGAAGATCTCCCCTGGCTTTTGACAGACCTCAAGGCCAAGAAAATAATGAATCAGACCAAGATCCTTCATTTCAAATTCAGAGGTGAGCTCCCTCTTACACTGTGCTATCAGTTGTTCATCTCCTGTAGGAACAAGTCATCCGCATATAGGACTAGGATCAAGATATGATTATGAACAAACTTAAAGTACAGATTGGAAAACCCCAAGCTGTGAAGGTATCTATCCATCCTCACATACCAGACTCTAGAAGCATGTTTGAGCCCATACAAGGCTTTCTTTAGTTTACACACATGGGACTTATCCTCATGAGTCACAAAGCCTTCAGATTGTTCAATGTAGACTTCCTCATTAATCTTGCCATTGAGGAAGGTTGTTTTTACATCCATCTAATGTAACTTTCATCCAAACACTGCAGCAAGAGATATGATGGTTTTGATAGTAGTATACCTGGCGACAAGAGCAAAATTCTCTGCATAGTCTATGCCCTCTTTTTGGGTAAAGCCACGAGCTACAAATCTAGCCTTGTACTTCTCAATGCTGCCATCAGCAGCATGCTTGATTTTGTAGAGCCATCTTGATGTTAGCACTGACTTTCCTGTCGGTATGGGTACAACTTCTCACACATCATTTTTCATGATTGAACTGTACTCTTCAATCATAGCATGAATCCATACCTGTTGACTTGCTACTTCTTTGTATGTGGAAGATTCAGCATTGATGAGATGGCTCATAAGAACTGGGTACTTTTGTGGCCTTATGCATTCTTTGAAAGTCCCGAGAGGAGCTTTATGCTTCTCAACTTCTTGTGTCGTTTCTCGGTACCAGGCAGGACTCCTTTTGGAAGGAGGTACCTCAAGTAGATATTCTGGCAAACTTCCAGGTTCCTCAGGAAAGTCTGAAATTTGAATCTCAAATTCTTCTTCCTCCCTTTAAACTTCTAAATCTGGGATCTCTGAAGGAAGTTCTTCATCTTCCTTTGAAAACTCTTGTGTTTGACGAAACATAACTTCCTAATGGAATATCACGTATCTACTGACTTCAATGTACCTCTGTCCAAGGACATGGATGCGGTAAGCTTTTGAGCTTTCACTTTAACCGACAAATATGCCTTTCTTTCCAGTAGGCTCTAGCTTAGCCCTCTTTTCTTTTGGCACATGTATATACACAGGAGTGCCAAAAATCCTCATGTGATCAACTATAGGTTTCTTGCTAATAAAGACTTCTTCTGGAGTCTTTTCCCTCAAAATGGCATGAGGGCTTCTATTTTGAATGTACATAGCAATACATCCAACTTCAACCCACAAAGATAAAGAAAGATCAAGGTCAGTAATCATAGCTTTAGCAACTTCACAAATTGTTTTGTTTTTCTTTTCTGCAGCCACATTCTGTTGAGGGTTGTAAGGCACTGTCAGCTCTTTCTTGATTCCTGCTTCTCGGCAAAAATCATCAAACTCATTAGACTCATACTCACCTCCGTTATCTGACCTTAGGATACGGATGTGTCTGCTTGTCTGATTTTCAATCAAAGCTTTGAACTCTTTGAACTTGTCAAAAGTTTCACTCTTGGCTTTGAGAAGGTAAATCCAAGACTTCCAAGAATGATCATCTATGAACAAAACATAATACAAGCACCCACTCAAGGAGGGTGAAGACATGGGCCCACAAATGTCAGAGTGATTCAAATCCAATATTCTTGTAGATCTATTATTGCTTCTGGAAAAGGGTTTCTTAGTGTTCTTACCTAGGGCACAACCCTTGCAAATGCCATCACGATTAGGAGAAATCTATGGCATACCTATAACCATCTTTTGAAGGCCTGGAAGAGTTGTATAATGAAGGAGTCCAAACCTTCGATGCCATAGCTCACATGGATCATCTGTGTGATGAGCCAAGGCTTGTGTGGAATTTTTAGAAGCCTTATAAAGACCTCCCTCTCGAACCCCAATCACTACAACTGAGCTTAGCTTCTCATTCTTTGCCCATAGTAGGACCTTCATGTCCATGAAGAGGACTCTATAGTGCTTGTCTTCTAAGCCAGCAACGGAGAGGAGGTTTTTCTTCAAACCAGGAACATATAAAACTGAAACATCATCAATATGCAAAATCGTACCTAAATCAAGTTGAAGTGAGGTTCAGCAAACTCCTTCAATTTTGTAAATGCAGTCATCTCCAAGTTCCACTTGAGTAGTGAACTTCTTTCTGTAGTTGGTGAGTGCTTCATGATGACCTATCATATGTCTGGAACCACTACTATCTACTAACCAAGAGTTAGCACTGTCAATGATGGAACCAGAAAGAGCAGAGATCAGGTAATATTCCCTTGTAGGTTCATCTTCTTTGGTAGCCTTGGTATTCTTCTTCTTCTTGGGTTCTTCTTCTTCTATAGCAGAAGCTTGGAACCTCCTTTTAAAATTCATTTTGGGTTGCCTGCAATCCTTGGAAAAATGCCCAATCTTATGACAATTATAGCATTCCCAATTTGAAACATCAATGTGTTTACCTTGTGGTTTCTTTCCCTTTCCTTTCTGAGGGGAGTGCTTCTTGAACTTCCTTGTCTTAGCTGTAAGAGCAAGGTTTCCTTCCTTAGTGCCAGTTGCTTTGTCTTGAACTCTTCCTCATTCCAAGCAATCATGCCAAAGTCTATCAAAGTTTGGTTGATTTTCACGTCCACTTACTGCTGCCAAAAAGGTTTCCCAAGAGTTTGGGAGACCATCGAATACAATTTGCACAAGGTCATCATCATCTACAGTAATACCAAGAGCAGTAAGTCGGTGTCTTACCTGTGCAAGTTTTGTGAAGAAGGGTCTAACTCCTTCATCCTTCTTCATCTTCAGTGTTCGAAGCCTTTTCCTCAAAACTCTCTTCTAACTACGAGCCTTCTTTTCATACAGATTCGCCACGATGTCAAAGCATTATTTGGCAGTCTTCAATGGTGTGATGGTGGGCATCAAGGTTTCCTTGACCGAGTCATAGATGATCCTTCTAGCCTTTGCTTGCTTCTTCTTGAAAGCAATTCTAGCAGCATTAGATGTTGTTTCTTCTATGGTGTTGAAAACCAAGTCACCAAGGTCCCTTTCCTCCGGGATGGCTGTGAGCCTAGCTTTCCAGGAGTTGTAATTTGTTGAAGCTTCAAGCTTCTCTTCTGGTCTAAAAGTGTTGTTGCCATCCTTGCTTCACAATTCAGTTATCTAAGTCTGCAAAATGTTCCAAGGTTTAGGAAGACAACAGAAGTCTGCTCTCTTACTAGGTCTTCACATGCAAAGCTCTGATACCATGTTGAATTTTAGCATTAGCATGTATTCTTTAATTTTTGCAGACTGTAATATAACAATAAGACAAGAGCAGTAGATAAATCAAAACATCAACACACATGAACATAAGATGTTTTTTCGAGGAAACCTTTAAAGGACAAAAACCCCAAAAGCATTAGTTTATCCCTTAAATCAGAGGACTGAGTTTGCAATCTCAAAATTGTGTTTTTAGGGAACATGCACTTTACTTACCTTTGTCCTCATATGGATGAAGCTTCTAAGTTGTTGGAAGATATTACTGTGTCTCGTCAACGGCTTCGAACAGGTTATCATAAACTGTCACTTTACATTCCATTGGTTGATAAAGTGGTCGATCAAGTTCTAACCTCGGTTGATCCCACTCTTCCTTGAAGGGTGAAGTTAAAGTGGTTGATTGGGTTTCATCCAAGGTCAATCCCACTCTTCCTTCTAAGAGTGAATTCCAAGTGGTTAATCCAAATTCATCCGTGATTGATCCCATTCTTCCTTTGAAGAGTGAAGTTAAAGTGGTCGAGTCGATGTCATCTCAACCCGATCCCACTCTTTCATGAGAGAGTGTTAAGACTGAAGTAGTCGCTTTGACCAAATCTTCATCTTGTTTTTCTCTTACAGTAGAGAATGCACTGAAACCTGCTGAAGTTTTCATGCTTCGTTTTGATTGTTCTCGACAAGAGAAAATTTTGTCTGTTTCGACAGAACCCTCTTAGAGTAGTGAGGTTATTTCCTTTAACTGGAGTAACTTAACACAGTCTCGTCTTCATTCGAGTGTTCCTTTCTAGATAGTTGTGAATGTTACTGCTAGACGGATACTTCGCACTATTGCTGACAAAGGGGCTTTTGTTAGTATTATATCCTCAACTGCTTGGCAAGCTTTAAGTTCTCCTCTGCTTGTGCCAGCCACCGATCAGATATTGGCTTTTAATCGAAGACCTACTACACCTTTAGGGACCCTTCCTTATTTATCTATTACATTAGGAGAGAAAACTGTCTATATTGATGTTATGGTGGTCCAAGGTCCTTTAGATTTCAATCTGCTCCTTGGACGTGATTATGTTTACACCATGAAAGCTGTAGTGTCCGCACTCTTTCGAGTGATGCATTTTCCCCATGATGGGAAGATTGTGACCATTGATCAGCTTTCCTTTGTTACACCTGACCATCACATCACTCCTAGTAATCAAACTTCCCTGAATGTGCCTCATGTTCTTCTGATTCCTTCCCCTTCTTCTAGTTAGCTTCTTCCCATCATAGGTAAAATGGGGGGCATGGCTCTAGTCTATGGACATCATAATGGAGTTAAGCCGCTAGCCTTTATGTAATGGAGGCAACCTACCAACCTCTGGATATCATGTTGGATAGGAGCAGGTTTGAGAGCATAGTTTACTTTTGCTTTCAAGCTCGTTAAAAAATAAAACCACTCCTTAAGCATGGTTTACCCTTTTGGTTTCAAGCTTGCATAAAAATAAAACCATGTCTGTGAGCATAGTTCACATTCTGTGTCAAGCTTGTTAAAAAATGAAACAGATGCCTATGAGCAAAGTTCCCATTGTATGTCAAGCTCGTTGAAAAATTAAATGCATCTCCTCGAGCATAGTTTACCTTTTGGTTTCCAGCTTGCACAAAAATGAAACCATTCTTGAGCATAGTTCATTTTCTATTTCAAGCTCGTTAAAAAATGAAGTAGGTTTCCTTAAGCATAGCTTACTTTTTGGTTTCAAGCTTGCATAAAAATGAAACCATGCTCCAAGCAAAGTTACCTTCTGTTTCAAGCTTGTGTAAAAATGAAACAGATCCCCTTCCCTTGAGTCGAGTCTTCCCTTTAGTGTTAGAACTTGAACCTTCTTTTCACCTGCCTAATTCTCGTTCTTCCTACCCCCTGGTGAACATTTTCACATTAGTAACCAGGTTTTTAGGTTGGGTATGGAAGAAGAATCATCAGACGATACGAAGCTTGGGGGGCATGTCGAGCCGCTAGCAACCATGCTAGGGGTAAGCTTCGCTAGCAATCATGCTAGGGGGCAAGCTTCCAACCGCTGTATATCATGTTAATGGGATTTTTCAAGCATAGTTTACCCATTGGTTTCAAGCTTGCGTAAAAATGAAACCAATCTTTGAGCATTCTTTCAACTGATCTTCAAGCTCGTTAAAAACAGTAAGATGGTGTTGAGCTTACTTTTCATTTTTTTGTGCTCTGGTTAAAACATGAAAACTGGTTTGAGCTTAGTTTATTACTTTTTCGTGCTCTGGATTCAAACATGAAAAAGGTCAATAGAGTCCTCTTTAAGCTCTTTTCGGACTCTTAAAATGTGAAAAGATAATCGAGTACTTGTCTTCTTCATACTCGTAAAAATATTTAAAGAGTCGTCTCTCCGACGGTAGGTTATCTCTTTTTCGGTTGAGATAGACTATTTACGATCCAGGACCTTTTGGAGTTTTCTTTCGTCTTCGTTCAGACTCTCTAAACATGAACGATACTAAGTTTTCTTTCATTGGACTCGTTAAATTAAACATTGAAAGACCCTTTTTTAGGAACGAACCACTCATTTCTCAAGTTCGTAAAACATATGAGTTTGGACTCATCATTTGATGAGCTACAACGAGTGTTTGTTAACCTCTTTAAACTCTTAAAAACGAAAAGAGGCACTCATCAATCATGATGGGGAAATTAAGGGAAAGGGAAAACATTTTGCAATAATGGCAATTGTTAGTCACCTTTGAACATGGCACTTGTCTACATTTCATTCGGTCAATTAGGTATTCAGCTTATTTCCGAGTCGATCCACTTTCATGAGTCATGCCACTCCTTTGAGTCTCTCAAAAAATGCATTGTCCATTGTCGCATTGTGTTTCGCCTCGTCAAGTCAATGCTTCCAAATCTTCAGTCGTGCCGCCTTATGTTCAAAAGGAAAATTGTCTTGAGAGTCTACATCTGCAGTCAAAACAACTTTTTTGATTCAGTTACTTTTGAGTCAGTCCTATGGTTACATCATACTCAAAATTCCAGAACTTTGTTCCTAGTTTCGTGTCGTCGATGTGGGATTCATCATGGCCCTCCTTTGACGAGACTATTCCTGTCGACACCAGCTCATCATCCAAGAATTAGTCTTAGAAACAAAATTTAGTACCTTGAGGTCTGTATGCTTCAATGACAAATTCTCTCGCTTTCGACATAGGTTCACATCATTGACCTTTGATTGAAAGATTGAACTAAGTGTTCGACGTCAAATCATCTATTCACACTTAGGAGATTGTACTAGGGTACCTTGGGAATCATTGACATTAATGGTGATCTCCCTCGCACTTGTTAACGGTTCACATCATTGACCGGTAATCAAGTGGTTTCTACGATGTTTGACTTCAAATCATTGTAATCACATGGATAGAATCGTACTTTGTGGAAGACAAGACAAAGACCCTAGGTAGTTGTTAAGCACTCGTTGCTTTCTCCAAGTTGCGATGAAGTATTTGTATGAGTCCTAGCATGGATCCACATTTGTATGTTCGTGGTTGTGCTCATATTTGTGTTTGTATGACATAGATCTACATTGTATGTTTGGTAGCTATGTCCAAATTTGAATCTTCTTCGCATGGATCTACGTTGTATTTTAGTAGCCATGACTTTTTTGTATCTCACATGGATCTGTGTTGTATTGGTCGGCAACCATGTTGTGAGTCATTTGGGACAAATGTAAAAGGTGTTGCAAAAAGTTTGTGATGTTTGAGAAGTTCCGACCATTGGACCTTTGCCTCGACAATACACCTTGTTCTTTCAAAGTATATTACCTATCGTTTCCCTCTAGCCATTATACTTTGGGGGGCATCTCTGTTACACCGAAATTTCGTCACCCTCATGTTATGAGATAGGTATCCCTTTGTTTGATCCAATCCCTCAAATTTTTCCCTAGAGAAATGAAAGAATAAATTAACCCCTTGCAATTTTTCCCTGTTTTGAGCTGGTAACGCTCTTTTCGCATTGACCAAAAGCGTTACCCAAGACAGCACCGCTCCTGATACATGAGAAAAGAGAGATACCACCACTCTTTCCCTTACTGAAAGAAGCGGTGCCCCCTTCTCACCGCCTGTTTGCTTCTTTGAAAAAGCGATGCTCGAGTTTTCAAGGGAAAAAAGAGAAGCTTCGAGAGGATTCTCGAAGCTTGCCTTCGTGGAGCCTCATCCCTATAGTTTAGGACCAGCTAGAACTCGAGATCCTCCCTTTTAGGATCTAATCTCCACCTCAACCATGAGATCCTCAACCATACCTATCCTCTCATGCTTTTAAATACTGGCTCACCCCCATGGGAAAGGAAAGGAAGAATTGTGTTTCATACCCAAACACTGTCAAAATCTTTCTTGAATCTTTGGAGGTAAGGTGAAGTTAGAGGCAAGGAACCATTGGAAGGAACTCTCTACACCAAAGCATAAAACTTGTAGTCTCTCAAATCATTTATTAATAAAGAATGTATTTTCTTTCCCATATTTACTGTTCCATGTGTTTATATTTCTTGATTTCTTGGTCACAAGCATAGATCGAGTTGATTATATTGTATGCTATCATGTTTTCTTTGTTGTCTTCCATCTTTTATAGGTTCTTCTGCTAGGATAGCGAGAAAAACCTTTGAGAGAAGCATCATGGCATTTCATTCAAGTGATTAACCAAATCTAGGGAGAGTCTAGCATTCCGTGTTTGTGTTTTGTTCTAGACCTGAACCATTCAGATCTAGTGAACAAGCTCTTCTCCGCAGGAGGTGTGTATTTTCGGCTAACAAAATTGGCGACCATACACGGAATGCTAGACACTCCCTAGATCTGGTTAATCACTTGAATGAAATGCCATGATGCTTCTCTCAAAGGTTTTCCTCGCTATCCTCGCAGAAGAACCTGTAAAAGATGGAAGACAACAAAAAAAACATGATAGCATACAATATAATCAACTAGATCTATGCTTATGACCAAGGAATCAAGCAATATAAACACATGAAACAGTAAATATGCGAAAGAAAAGACATTCTTTATTAATAAATGATTGGAGAGACTACAACCTTTATGCCTTGGTGTTGAGAGTTCCTTCCAATGGCTCCTTGCCTCTAACTTCACCTTGCCTCCAAAGATTCAAGAATGATTTTGACAGAGTTTGGGTATGAAACACAAATCCTCCTCTCCTTTCCCATGGGGGGTGAGCCAGTATTTAAAGGCATGAGAGAATAGGTATGGTTGAGGATATCATGGGTGAGGTGGAGATTAGATCCTAAAAGGGAGGATCTCGAGCTCCAGCTGGTCCTAAACCATAGGGATGAGGCTCCACGAAGGCAAGCTTTGAGAATCCTCTCGAAGCTTCTCTTTTTTGCCTTGAAAACTCAAGCACCGCTTTTCCAAAGAAGCAAACAGGCGGGGATAAGGGGGCACCGCTTCTTTCAGTAAGGGAAAGAGCGGTGGCACCTCTCTTTTCTCATGTATCAGGAGCGATGCTGACTTAGGTAACGCTTTTGGTTAATGGGGAAAGAGCGTTACCAGCTCAAAACAGAGAAAAATTGCAAGGAGTTAATTTATTCTTTCATTTCTCTAGAGAAAACTTTGAGGGATTGGATCAAACAAAGGGATACCTATCTCATAACACGAGGGTGACGAGATTTCGGTGTAACACCTAGCTTTCCAGGAATTGTAATTTGTTGAAGCTTCAAACTTCTCTTCTGGTCTAGAAGTGTTGTTGCCATCCTTGCTTCACAACTCAGTTATCTAAGTCTGCAAAATGTCCTAAGGTCTAGGAAGACAACAATAATCTGCTCTCTTAGTGGGTCTTCACATGCAAAGCTTTGATACCATGTTGAATTTTAGCATTAGCATGTATTCTTTAATTTTTGCAGACTGTAATATAACAATAAGACAAGTGCAATAGATAAATCAAAACATCAACACACATGAACACAAGATGTTTTCTCGGGGAAACCTTTAAAGGACAAAAACCCCAAAAGCATTAGTTCATCCCTTAAATGAGATGACTGAGTTTGTAATCCCAGAATTCTGAGATGAATGTTCTTCAATAATTTGTCAAACCCTAGCAGAATTTGACCAAAAATTTTCCACAAGACAAAATTTCTCAAAAAGTACAAACTAGGGTTTGCAGCCCAGATCTGCTGCCCGAAAGTCTTTTTCTGTTGCTCAACCTGCTGCCCAACCTTTCTTCTTTGTTGCCCGAGCTGCCCAACCTTTCTTCTTTGTTGCCCAAGCTGCCCTTGAGGTTTGTTGCTGCCCAAAGACTGCTTGAGACTATCCTTTACTCTACCCAAAACTATAATGCTACTGTCCAAACTGTATAGGGCTGCCCGAGATCAAATAAGGCCTGCCCGAATCCTGCCCGGACTATATAGGGTTTCTCGAGATCAAATCAGACCTGCCCGAATCCTGCCCGGAGTTCCTATGTCTGCCTCAGCTTCTTATGGTTTCCCAAGCTGTGTAGTGGGCTGCCCGAGCTATGTACAGACAGCCCAAAATACTTCTGTGGCTTCCCGATTTTGAAAGAGGCTTTCCCTCCTGCTGCCCAAACCACTTCTGAGGTAGCCCGTGAAGAGAATAGGTCTGCCCGAAACTGGACGTAGCAGCCCTAACTATGATGTTGGTCATGAGGAGTGGAGAGGATAAAACCCTAGCTCGTGAGTGATGGAGAGTGATGCCCTAGCTCTGCTCCTACTAGCCGTGAATGGAAAGAGTGTTAGGGCAATGCCCTAGCTCTACCTTTGTTGTCCGTGAAAGAGAGGAGGGATGCCCTAGTTGTTTAGGGTAGTTACATGGAAGAAGTGTTGATGCCCTAGCTAAGAATATGCCATGCTAGGGCACAACAATCAAATTGAACTCGGCTTCTTACAGAGAAACCAGCGACAGTCTTCTAATGGAGCAGTCACGTGTTGGAGATGATGTGTGTCTAAATGAATGCCAAGTGAACTTCTTTTATATCCTTTCAATCACTTGAAGTGGTCCTTGAAGCTAGGAATATAATATTAGGTTTTATCCTTTTACCTTTTTGACTTTTACCTTTAGTGGTACTTAAGGTTTTTTGTATTTTCACTTTGACTTCCTAGTGGTCCAAGGGTCCTAATGTATTTTTTACTTTTAGTTTTTAGCCTTCTTCAAGTGCCCTGTGGTCAATGCAAGTGGTCATAAGGGTCCTTCATACCCACTCAAAGTACAACATCATAAATAGGGAGAATTTCTAATACTTTTATCTCGAACTCCTTGTGCCACCAAGATCAGGTACTAGGTGTCTTAACCAATGGTATCTAATCCTTGGAGAAGATCACAAATCCCATAGATTAAGGATAGGAGTGCCTCACATGCCCAAAACCGGTTTAGGACTTGTAGTGATGTCCTTGTAACTGACTAGGCACCTCCATTCTCCCGTCGAATGGTTCTCAGCCCTAGGTTGAGTCCCCCAGTCCTAGGCTGGTTCATCAAGTACCTCTATTCAAAGAATGGCCACTCAGCTCTAGGCTGAGTTCCCTGGATGCTAGAATGGTCCCACTTCCTGGTAACTGACCAAGTGCCTCCATTCAAAGAATGGCTACTCAGCTTAATGCTAAGTTCCCCCAATGCTAGACTAGTTCGACATCCTGGTGTCTTAACCAGATGTATCCATTCTCCAAGAGAATGGCTCTCGATGCTGCTTGGGAAAAAACCAACATAGAGGACCTTGAGTTCGAGCTTGAGCCAAATGATGATGCTATTGCCTATGCCATTACTAGTCCTGATTTTAGTTTTGCTTCTAGTTCTAACAGTGGTGATGAGTTTGATGATTGATCATGTCGATCGATGACATGTATGATGTATAATGTATGATGTAGTGGTATCATAGCGTGTTGTTTTCTGGACTCTGTTGGCCATTAGGCCTCGTTGATTATGCATTTTGTTCCAAAATCCATCTATGTATTACACAGTACACTTTGTGCCATTTTCATATATTTACCCTTATATGGTATCTACATGAATAGACTTTGGACATTTAGTCTCTAAGGCTTTGGAACCATGGATTATAATCTTTAAATATTGTTTGTCATTAAAAATTAAATAGTTTATGTATTTCTGAATAAACTGAGTCATTAAATTCATATTGGCCTAGACATTGTCAATTCATTACCGATTCTGAGTTGACCCTTAACCAATTCCAAGTCCAAGTCTGAGTTGACCCTTAACCAATTCCAAGTCCAAGTCTGAGTTTTAGAACATTGAAATGTTCACCCAACTAATATGTGTGGACTCGATGGACCCAGTGGACCCAGTGCTATGATTGGCAACTTTTCAAGGAGGTACACCCAACGTCACCTCAATGTAACCCCATTCCTCTTTAGACCTTGCTCCTCGGGCCACAGGAGGCTCCTCAAACAAGGTAAGAATAGACTTGAAAGATAGTTAATGAAAACGAGCCTATCCCTACAAAACCATCCCACTATTAGTAGATCAGTGCCTATAAGAGTCAATGAAAAATATGCAATAAATGCTTCTTGACTTGGACACCTTCATTACACAACTCTCCCAGGATTGCAGAAGATGCTCACAGGTATGCCAGAAGTATCTCCAAAACATGATGGAATTTGCAAAAGATGTGCTCTACGTAAGAACACTAAGAAATCCTTTCCCATACGCAAAAGTAGATCTAAAGGCATTTTGGATTTGATTCATTTTGACATTTGTGGGCCTATGTCTACACCCTCCTTGAGTGGGTGTTTATATTATGTCTTGTTTATTGATGATCACTCTCGGAATTCATGGATTTACTTCCTCAAGGCCAAGAGTGAAACCTTTGACAGGTTCAAAGAGTTCAGGACACTAATTGAAAATCAGACTAGCAGACACATCCATATCTTGAGATCAAATAACGAAGATGAGTATGAATCCAATGAGTTTGATGACTTTTGTCAAGAAACGGGAATCAAGAAAGAGCTGACAGTACCCTACAACCCTCAACAAGATGGGGTTGCAAAAAGGAAGAATAGAACGATCTGTAAAGTTGTTAAAGCTATCATCACCAATCTAGATCTTCCTCTATCTTTGTGCGTTGAAGCTACAGGTACTGTTGTGTATATTCAGAACAAAATCCCCATGCTATCTTGGGGGAGAAGACTCCAGAAGAAGTCTTCACGAAGAAGAAACCTGCAGTTGACCACATGGGGATTTTTGGCACTCCTGTGTACGTCCATGTGCCAAAAGAAAAGAGGGCCAAGCTAAAGCCCTCTAGTAAGAAAGGTATATTTGTTGGATACAGTGATTGCTCGAAGGCTTATCGAGTATATACCGAGACAAAGGCACGTTGAAGTCAACAGAGATGTGATCTTCCATGAGGAAGCTGTGTTTCATAAAACACTAGAGCTTTCAACGAAAGATGCAGTTTCTTCACTTGAGTTTCCAGATTCAGAAATTCAGAGAGAGGAAGAGGAATTTGAGGATCAAATTACAGATGTTCCTGAGAACACTGAAAGTCCACCAAAAGAACTACTTGAAGTTCCTCCTTCCAAAAGGAGACCTACTTGTACCGAGAGACGATTCAAGAAGGCGAGAAGCACAGGGCTCCTCCCGGGACTTTCAGAGAAAGCATAAGACCACGAAAGTACTCTGGCCTTATGAGCCAGCTTATCAATTCAGAACCTTCATCATACGAAGAAGCAGCAGGTAAACAGGTATGGGTTGATGCCATGATTGAAGAGTATAGTTCAATCATTAAGAATGATGTGTGGAAGTTGTTCCCAGACCAACAGAAAAGTCAATAGTGACTTCCAAATGGCTTTATAAAATCAAGCATGCTACTGATGGCAATGTGGAGAAGTATAAAGCCAGATTTGTAGCTTGTGGCTTCACTCAGAAAGAAGGTGTTGACTGTGATGAGACATTTGCTCCTGTTGCCAGGTATACCATCATTAGAACCATCATTTCACTTGTTGCAGTATTCGGATGGAAGTTACATCAAATGGATGTAAAGACTACCTTTGTTAATGGCAAGATTGAGGAGGAAGTCTACATTGAACAACTTGAAGGCTTTGTGACTCATGGGAAGAAGACCCATGTATGCAAATTGAAGAAAGCCTTGTATGGATTGAAACAGGCTCCGAGAGTCTGGTATGCCAGGATGGATGGATTTCTCCACAGCTTGGGGTTTTCCAAAAGTACAGTCGACTCTAACTTGTACTTTAAGGCTGTTCATAATCATGTCTTAATACTTGTTCTATATGTATATGACTTGTTTCTTACAGGTTATGAAATGTAAGAGAGAGCTTACCTCTGAATTTGAGATGAAAGATCTCGGATTGATACATTACTTCCTTGGCTTAGAGGTCTGGCAAAAGCCATGCGAGATCTTCCTGACACAAAGAAAGTATGCAGTGGATATCTTGCAGAGATTTGGGATGCAAGACTGCAAGTCCATGAGTGTACCCATGACTACCAACTTGACAAAGTTACGAGATTCAACCACCAATTCACAGAGTGTGGACTCTACTCTATATTTACAACTTATTAGTTCCCTGAAGTATCTCGTGCATAAGAGACCAGACATCTGTTACACTGTGAATGCACTGTGTGAATTCATGTCAAATCTAAAGCACATACACTTGGTAGTCACCAAACATGTACTCAGATATGTGCAAGGTACTATCACTTATGGGCTCAGGTATACTTCCAGCAGTGGAGTATTGTTATCTAGATATCCAGATTCAGATTGGGCTGGCAATGCAATTGAACAGAAAAGTACCTCTGATCATTGCTTCAATATGGGATTAGCAATTATCTCTTGGTCCAGCAAGAAGCAAGGTTCCATAGCTCAGAGTACAACTAAGGCAAAGTATATTGTTATTGTTGCAAGTGATGCCTGCAAGGAAGTAGTTTGGCTCATAAAACTTGTATCTGATATGTTCGAGGGACAGCTTGACTCAACAATCATCAATTGCGATAATCAAAGTTGCATAAAGCTTTCGGAGAACCCAGTGTTTCATGATAGATCGAAACACATTGAAATGAGGTATCATTTCATCAAAGACCTAGTGCAGAGAGGTGCTCTAAAGTTGCAGTACATTCGTACAAATGAACAGATCGCAGATATCTTGACCAAGCCTTTGACAACATCAAAGTTCGTGTACTTTCATGACAAGTTTGGTATGGCAAAGAATGCCTCTCTAGCTGAGAGCGAGTGCTGATTTTTCTGAGCAGCATCGAGAGCCATTCTCTTAGAAGAATGGGGACACCTGGTCCAGGACCATGGTGTGGACTCAACCTAGTGTTGAGGGATCATTCCGTTGAATGATGATATCTAGTCATTGACCATGACATGGACCCAGCTCTACCCTGGGGGGACTCAACCCTGTGTTGAGTGACCATTCTATTGAATGGTAGACATCTGGTCCGGGACCATGATGTGGACCAGTGTAGTACTAGTAGACTCAGCTTAGTTCTGAGTAACCATTCTTTGGAATGGAGGCACTTGGTCAGTTACCAGGACTCAGCCCGAGGCTGAAGGGCCATTCTCTTGGAGAATGGAGGCGCTTGGTCTGTTACCAAGTATTTGACCTAGTGTCAAATTATGCAGTCTATGGCTGAGGGCACCTGGTCTGTTACCAGGAAGGCACTATAAGCCCTAGACTTGGTCTAGGCATGTGTGACACTCTGACCCTTGATCAATGGGCTTTGTGGTCTTCTCCAAGGCTTAGCTACCCTTGGTTAAGATACCTTAGTACCTGATCTTGGTGTCACACAGAGTATGAGATTAAAGTATTAGTAACTCTCTTGGTTTATGATGATGTACTTTGAATGGAATTAAAAGACCACAGGGGCACTTGAAGAAGGCTAAAAGCAAAAGTCAAAAATACATAAAGGACTTTTTGGACCACAAAAAGGCTAAAGGTAAAAGTTTAAATTATAAAAGATTAAAATATTATTATTTTGAGATTTCTAATTTTGGCCCACTTCAGGTGACTCAGCATATAAAAGAAGGTCAAGCCAATTCATTATTACACACACACTTACTCTCATAGGTACAGCTGTTATTCTGAAGATCTCACAACAGGTTGAAGAAGAAAAGTTCATGATTGTGCCCTAGCATGGATGAGTCTAGCTAGGGCATCATCCTACATTGAAGACAAATCCTAAGCTAGGGTTTCTTACTATTTTTTTGTCTTAAGGGTTTTATCAAACCCTCATCTTCAGCAACAAGCTTCACCTCTTCTCGGGCAACCTCATCTCCAACTCCAAGCAACCTCATCTCCAACTCCGGGCAGCTCCTCAAAATTCTGGGCAACAGAGATTTGTTTTGGGCAGCCCTCCTTCTCTTCTCGGGCTGCCCTCGTCTTCTTCCGGGAAGCTCCCTTAAGGCTCAGCCTTCCTTTCTCTGGCCTCGGGATGCTACCCGTGAGGGTTTGGGCAGCTAGCCAACCCTCGGGTAGCATACCCATGAGGATTTGGCTACTTGCCAACCCTCAAGCAGCCTCTAAGGCAACCCCTGAGGGCTGCGGACTCACAACAGTCTGCTACAGCAGCTGCTGAGCAGACCCTAGGGTCTCGAGCTATCAGTTGACAAACCTAGAAGGCCACGAGCAGCCTTAGATCTGCCCAATAGCAGATCCGAGCAGCATACAAGCTGCCGAGCAGCAAATACAGGCAGCAAACAGCAAAAGACAGGTAGTGGGGCAAGTACGAAGGGCCACAGGGCAGCCAGGCAGGTTCTGACAGTTGAAGGCAGCGGGCAACAGAAAAACCAGGGCAACCGTACAGTTCTGGGCAGCCTGCTAACTTGGGCAGGAGAGAGAAATTAGGGCAGCTGGCCCTAATTTATGAAAAACCAATTTGGCATCTTTTATGTACTTTGAAAATTTGATCTCTTGACATTGTGGTTTAACCCTGTTGGGGTTTGAGAAACTTTTGGAAGAATTTTCAAGTCATCTCATTTACAAGATGAGTTACTAATGCTTTTTGAGGTTTTTGTCCTTTAAAGGTTTCCCCAGTGAAAAACTCTTGTGTCCATTGTGTTGATGTGATGAATGTTATTTTACTGCACATGTCATTTGCTTAAAGTTAGTCTGCAAATTTTTTAAGTATTCATGCTAATGCTAAGATTCAACAGAGCAGCAACGAGAGGAGGACATCCAACAGCCGCAGCTGGTAGACACTATGCCATGGCCTAAGTGGTATAGGTCCACTATTCAAGATTTCAGGCAGGTGAGTCTTCCACAGAGATCTTTTAGACAGAGCGTACCACCAAAGAGACTCAGTTATATGGCACTGATGACAAAGTTGATTAACTCTGAACCTTCCAGCTTTGAGGAGGCTACACAACATGAGGTGTGGTAGGAGGCTATGGTTGAGGAGTATGACTCCATCATGTAAAACCAGGTATAGGAGGTTGTGCCAAGGCCTTAAGGTAAGAAGGTGGTGGGATCCAAATGGATCTACAAGGTGAAGCATGCAGCAGACGAAAGCGTGGAAAAGTATAAGGCGCACTTCGTGGCAAAGAGTTTTTCACAGAAGGAGGGTATTGACTATGAGGAGACCTTCGCCCCAATTGCCAGGTATTCTTCCATTCGAACCATTATCTCTTTGGCAGCAGAGATGGGTTGGCAAGTCCATCAGATGGACATCAAGATTTCCTTCTTGAACGGAGTGATAGCAGAGCAGGTATATATTGAGCAGCCAGAGGGATTTCATGTGGAGAACAAGGAGACACATGTATGCAGACTACATTGAGCTCTTTATGGGCTCAAGCAAGCACCTCGAGCATGGTACTCGAGGATAGACAACTATCTACGGGAGATGGGATTTCAGCGGAGTAAGGCTGACCACAACCTGTACTTCTTGACAGGTGAGGTGCCTCTCATACTAGTCTTATATGTGGATGATCTCTTTCTTACAGGAGATGAGAGGTTAATTGGCGACTGCAAGTCCAACCTTGTTGTTGAGTTTGAGATGAAAGACCTTGGTTTGATGCATTACTTTTTGGGCTTAGGGGTTTGGCAAAGAGATGGACACTTCTTCATTGGACAAGGGAAGTATGCATTACAGATCTTGAAGAGATTCAAGATGGAGGACTACAAGCCTATGGCCATACCTCTAGTTTCCAACTAGAGGAAGATTGATGCATCAGGGTCAGACGGATTTGATCGTACCTTCTATCGTCAGCTTATCGGATTGCTTATGTATCTAGTCAACACACGGTTAGACATCAACTTTGCAATCAAATCTTTGAGCCAGTTCATGGTGGACCCTCGAAGAGTGCATCGAACGGCTGCGAAGCACATACTTCGTTACATCATAAGTACAGTGGAGTATAGATTGGTTTATGAGTGCAAGGGGAGTGTACAGCTAGCAGGCTTCACAGATGTTGACTGGGCAGGATGTGTAGAGGACCGGAAGAGCACTTCAGGTTGTTGCTTCAGTATTGGATCAGGGATTGTCTCTTGGTTCAGCAGGAAGCAAAAGTCAGTTGCATTAAGCTCGGTAGAGGCCGAGTACTTGGCAGCCAGCATGGCTGCTTGCGAGGATATGTAGCTGAGGAAGTTGCTTTTAGGTTTGTTCGAGGGTGAGTTAGAGGCTACAGTAGTTCACTGTGGCAATCAAAGTGACATTAGGCTATCTGAAAATCCAGTGTTCCATGACTGGAACAAACACAGACATCAGGTACCACTTCTTGAGAGATCATGTTCAAAGAGGAACCATTCTGTTAGAGTAAGTTGATTTTTCCTGAGCAGCATCGAGAGCCATTCTCTTAAGAGAATGGGGATATCTGGTCCGAGACCAGGATATGGAACCAGTCCAGCACTGGGGGACTCAACCTAGAGCTAAGTGACCATTCTGTTGAATGGAGACATCTGGTCAAGGACCAAGATGTGGAACCAGTCCAACACTGGGGGAGTCGGCTTGGAGCTGAGTGGTCATTCTTTGAATGGAGGCACTTCGTCAGTTACCAGGAATTTAACCGAGTCCAGGACTAGGGACTCACCCTGGGGTTGAGGACCATTCTCCGAGAGAATATAGGCGCTTGGTCTGTTACCAAGTATTTGACCTTGGGTCAAATTATGCAGCCTATGGTTGAGGCCCCTAGTCTGTTTCCAGGATATCACTATAAGCCCTAGAACAGGTCTGGTCATGTGCGACACTCTGACCCTCGATCTATGGGCTTTGTGATCTTCTCCAAGGCTTAGCTACCCTTGGATAAGACACCTAGTACCCCATCTTGGTGTCACATAGAGTGTGAGATAAAAGCATTAGCAATTCTCTATGTTTATGATGATGTACTTTGAGTGGGGATGAAGGACCACCTTGACCACTTGTTTTGACCACAGGGGCACTTGAAGAAGGCTAAAGTAAAAGTAAAAAATACATAAAGACCCTTAGACCACTAAGGAGTCAAAGTGAAAGTGCAAAAAGTCCTTTAGTACCACTAAAGGTAAAAGTCAAAAGTAATAAAAGAATAAAATATTATTATTTTGTTCTTTTAAGTTTTGGTCCACTTGCATGTGATTCAAAGGATATAAAAGGAGATCAATCCATTTCATTTTGTCACACACACTTGCTCTTGCACTTACAGCTCAAGAAAGAATCTCGCTGGTATTGTGAAGGACATTTTTGTGGCTATGCCCTAGCTTGGAGGATTCTAGCTAGGGCACCCACTCTTTTACAGTCTAATCCTAAACTCGGGTTTCACCATTGATGAACAGCAGCAGCAACATCTTCTCTCTCTTCACGAGCTAGGGTTTCTTCTAAACCCTCACATCACCTTCAGAATTCTCACAGGCAAACTTCTTCCCTCAGGGGCAGTCTCAGTCTATTCACGAGCAGGCCAAATCTCCCCTCCGGGCACCTCCCTCTACCCTCCGTCACTCACAGCAAGCCTTATCAAGGCTTGGGCAGGCTGCCAGCACCCTTGAGCAGGTCGCTACCACCCTCAGGCAGCGATTGTTTGGCTGCTACAGACTTCGGGCTGGCAGCAGAAGTCTTCGGCGGGCCTCCGGCAAGGCAGTAGAGGTCTTGGGCAAGGCTCCAAGCAGGCAGCAGAGGCTCGGGCAGCCAGCAGTAAGGCTCGGGCAAGGTTCCGGGCAAGCAGCAGAGCTCAGGCAGGGAAGAACAGGGTTCAGGCAGGACAGATAGCAGCTCGGGCATGACAACACGGATCCAGGCAGGCCGACAGGACTCAGGCAGACTTCCGGGCAGGAAAAACAGGGTTACAAGCAGCACCTGGGTATTCAGGGCAGCAAGTTCGGGCAGCCTGATCCTTACAGATCTGGGCAGTAAGAAAGGTTTTGGGCAGCTGAGAGAAATTAGGGATTGAAGCCCTAATTTTGATTTTTACTGAAAAATCATTCTTGTGAATTTTTGGATCAAGCCTATTAAGGTTTGAAAATTTACTGAAGAACATTCATCTCAAAATTCTGAGGAACTCAAGTCATCTCATTTAAAAGATGAATTACTAATGCTTTTGGGGTTTTTGACCTTTAAAGGTTTCCCCGTGAAAAACTACTGTGTTCAATGTGTGTGATGTTGTTGATGTTCTACTGCACTTGTCTTTTGTTATCTTACAGTCTGCAAATTTTTTAAAGAATCCATGCTAATGCTAAAATTCAACAGAGAACATACAGACAGATGAGCAGGTGGCGGACATTTTCACCAAGGCACTTTGCAGGCATAGTTCTGTGAAGTTCAGGGATAAGTTGGGGTTGCTATCGCAAATCCTGATGGCAAAAAAATTTGCAGAAATCTTTGCTAGACTGCTACAAACTTATGGTTCCAGTCTAGGGCATAGCACAGACTCCAGAGTCCAGACTTAAACCAGCCGCACAGCGCGAGCGAATTCGAGATGGCAAGCGTGGGTTAGTTTTCGATTATATAACACGTGTTTTTTTGCCAATTTAAACATTTTCAAAGTCAAATTTAATCGCTGTAAAAGTCGATTCCTGTTTGCGATGAAGTGCCACGTTAAAGTAGGCGAATTTCAATGAACAAATTCAACCGCTTGAGAAGTTCGCCAAAATTCGATTTTGAAGGTTAAAATACGGCGAATGTGGCGACTTCAATTATAAATACATGGAAAATATGTATTTTCTGTGACTATATGACATTGGAGTATCACCACCCATATTTCCAGTAACCATTCAGGTAAAATTCATTCAATACTTTTACTACACAAGGATTTTTAAAACTGGCATATTTACACCTAGCCTATGTTATAAGTGTTCCTGTAGGCATATCACTTTTATGTATGAAAGGTCCGTTTCTCAATTTTCTTTAATTTTTTATGGGTTTAGTTACGCATTTTCAGAAACACTGAATTCACTAAATATAATTTGTTATATCCAATGCTCATGTAAACCACCTAGTACCTCTATGAAGTTTTGTTTTGCAAAGTCCTCCTTAATGACATTAGAGGAAACAAGGTTCTTTATAAAGCTGTATTTCTTATTACTGATCCATATGCCATAGTAATTTAACTTTCAGTTGATTCCCATAAGGAGGTAGCAATACAAAGCAGAAAATTAAAAAGTTTAAAAGCACACGTGAATTAACGTACTTACCGGTTCCATGATATTAAACATGGATTTACCCCTTTCTCAGAGAAAAGAATAGCACTTTCGGAGTATCTCAGCAACTGCTGTTTGAGACCACTGTCGAAAATTAAGCTGTAGTCATCCAGATGAAAAATCAGAATACAGCAGAATATTTGACAGAAAGAAAAAGTATTGAATAGACACTGTACCAAATAACTAACAAGACTAACCTTCCCCATAGTCCATCAAATTCTTTAGCAGGAAGAACCCACTCTTGAAAACTTGAAATAGCCTCCTCGCCTTCTATTTCCTCACCAGGTCCCTCTTCATTAAGCTGCACATTTGATCAATAACTTATCAAATCAAAAGCACAATCAACTTTTTTCAAACAAACAATGCTCTAAAATCTGGATAAACACTTCGAGTATTAGACAACATCCTCAATGGTTAAAAAAGGACATCAATTGAAATTGAACAAGATTATATTATCTATAAGAAAACCTCAAATTCATAAAACATATTAGAAACAATTTTTTAGACGAGCCTGTAATATTGGGTCACAATGCCAAAGATAATGTTTTAACCATGAAAAATAAAACAAAAGAAACAAGCTCTGGAAATCTGAGAGCAGTAGCACCTGATAAACATACACTACTGGTGTGACCTGCCAAAACAAAAGTATTTCATGGCTGTCCATCCTTTCATCTGTAGCATCAATAGAGATGACAAAATTGTTATGACAGAGGACGAAGTACCCTTCTCATGATAAAATGGTAAAGACAACGTAAGACACAAATTCTCAGGACTTTGATGAAAATGACAAAGCATAAGAATGTAACCTAAGCAACACTTTCAATTCTATACAGCTACAACATGGATTTAAAATTTGTAAAAAGTAAAATATATTCTAGGATTGAAGACAAGATCTCAGTAAATAACACAATCACACTAAACAATATCGTAATCACAGTAATTTTGTACTCTTGAAGACGAGGCCAGATTTCAATAACCTTTAAATGGAAGTTCACCTGTGTCACATATATGAATGCTGCAGAGATTTTCCAAAAGAAAAGGTTCATCTGCAGGTACAGTCAGAGGACCATCAGTGTATGTCAAACTCCTTTTCTCAAGCATCCTGAATGTGTATCAAATCACACGTTTCAAACGGTTATGACTTTTCGAGTTTTAAGTACTGTCATTGAATATGAAAACATCAATAATATTCAGTCGGGGCAGTTATATTCTAAAAAGTAACACAAGTATTCAAAACTTAGTCTGTATGAGGAAAAACATTAACCCATGAATCTGGAGACTGGGACACAAAAGAATTGCATTACTAACAGCATTAATTGTGGCAAAAACAATTTAAACACTTTGTAAGTTTAGTTCTGGGTATGCATCAAAACAAACTTACAAAGTATATTTGACTTAAATTGCAACAGCCCTTTATAAATAAATATAAGAATAATCATGAAGTGTAGTTGAAAACAGTTGATAGAAGCTAGGCATATTAAACCACAAAAAAGTGTGATACTTGAGCGATAATCATAATCACTGACCAGTTCAGTCCCAACTCCTAATCAACTTAGAGAGAAGAAAAATGACTGGAAGTTAACAGAAATTACATTTACTATAACCAAGCAATCTTCTTTTTAACTTGTATCATAAGCACTTCAGGAAAGTAGATAGAGGGCTAAAAATAACAGAAAAGTATTCCATTGGTTCGAGTAAAAACACAGTTTAAACTAATGGGGAAATGAAAATACAGAGCCAAATCAGTTTAAAGTTACATTCTACAGGTAGCTCTTGATTTTTATTTCATTAAACCCTCTAATCCTCATTATGAAATGGTGAAGGGCACAGGTGAAGCTGCACAATGTCTTTAGATAAGATTAGATAAGATGGGATAATTTTATTAATGCCCAACAAGTGACCATAAATTGGTCAAAGGTGCTGCCCGGTACATCAAAAACAATACACAGTGAGAGCGTGAGTGCAGCTCCTATAAAAGCATATCTATCATCTCAGTTCAAAGACCTAGAATCTAAAATATATCCTCAATGAAACAAAAAGATACAAAGCTAGGAGTAGCAGAGAAGAGGAACCCACTCAGGAACCTGGAAGAAATGTCTCAACTGAAGGCACCTTGAGGATGTGCTTACACCCTGGAGGAGCCATCGCCACTGATGATGACAGGGAAGGGAAGCTACTAACATCTGAATCTGTACTAACAGTCGGTGAATATTGTAAATTTTCAGGCCCTAGGCAACTGCTGTCCTATGTTTCTTTTTAATTAAATAAATCAAATCTGAACTTATTTAACAAAATAAATAAATATTTCTGAACATACAACAATCACACATATAGCTGAAAATGAACAGCAGAAGCATGAACACGATACACAAGAATTCTATCCTTCAAAAAACCACCTTTCATTCCTTCAAAAACTTAAAAAGATACCTCAACCTGAGGTTTACAGCCTGCTGAAAAGAGACAATACGTCTACACAAAAATCTGAGAAACTGCTGTACCTTGTACAGCACTGTACATTACTATCCTTGCAGTCTTCCACCTTGCTGGTCGATCCTCTTCTTGCTATCTTCATTCTCTCTTGGCTTCACTTGTGTGTGTTCCCTTACACAACTTCTTTGGTGTGTTCTACAACTCCTCCCGTCTTGTTCTATTTATGCTTTCAGAAAGGTAACTGATCTCCTCAATTCTAACAATCAACATCCTTGATTACAACATCCTTGATTCTAGTAACCAATCTCAACTAATATCCCAAATCCCAACAAACACCTTCTCTCAACAAGGATGTGTACATCTAAGATTATATCAAATCTAACACACTAATATTCTAGAATCTCTAGAAAATTTCATTAGATTTCTAATACTAAGAGATCAAAGAAATTTAGACTTTCACTTTTATGTATTAAGTGAAATTACAAGATGGTATTATTTCCCACTTTTACTAAGTGGTCACTAAGAAGTTGTCTCTAACTTCTACTCACACATTTACACCTAACTCGTGCAAGAAGCTCCTGCTCAAGCTACATTTTTCAACAGTCCCTCTTAGTGAGGAATGAATTCTGCACCAAACCAAGTCTATCTCTGAATGCTTCAAATTTCCAATTTGCTAAAGGCTTGGTTAGAATATCGACAATCTTTTCATATAAGAGAATATATTGGAGCTTTACAGCTCCCCTCTCTATCATGTCTCGAATGAAGTGGTATTTGATCTCAATGTGCTTGGACCTATCATAGAAAATTGGATTCTCAAAGACTGGTACAGCTCTAATTATCACAACAAATCAACATGGGATCCAACTCCTCATCAAATAAACCTGTAAAAATTTACAAAGCCAGATGGCCTTACAACTAGCTGTACTCATTGACATATACTTTGTCTCTGCTGAATTGAGTGCCACAAAAGTCTACTTCCGATTGGACCAATATATCCTTGTTGATACCGAGCTGAAGCAACACCCTAAGGTGCTTTTCTTGTCTGATGCATTGTTTGCCCAATCTCAGTCTATACACCCCTGCAACTTAACCTCACCATCTCCAAGATCTCTCAACCCATACTCAATTGTGCCTCTCATGTATCTAAGCATAAGTTTGTTGCTACCCAATGCTCCTGCCTCAACTCCACCATGAGTTGGCTCAAGGTGTTCACTACAAAAAATATATCTGGTCTAGTGTTGACCAAATACATCAAGGAACCTATCAATTGCATGTACAACACGGGATCCACCAACTATGAATCTGAAGTCACCACCTTCTTCAGATTCGTGATCATGGGTATTCCAATAGGTTTCTAATCCTCCATCCTAATTCTTTTTAGGATCTCAACCGCATACTTACCCTGCCAAGAAGCAAGAAGCTTCTCTATACCTATAAGACAGATCATCTACATACAGCACCAAAATAAATAGATCAGTCCCAACAAGTATGAAATATAAGTTAGGATCTACTTCATTTTGGTTAAGCCCTTACTCAGCAAATATCCATCAATCTTGGAATACCATGTTGTCGATGCCTGCTTGAGTCCATACAAGCCTTTCTTAAGCCTACAAACATGCGACTCCTTCGCATTCACCTCAAATCCCTATTGTCACAAAGTCTAGAGGTATCTTTATATGGCAGAGAACAATGACCACTACACCAATGATGTTTTAGGGCCTTGCCCCAATGTGTCACATCGAACAAGGACCTCTCTATTTAGGCTTCTCGGATCTGCTTGAGGTAAATTCAGAGTAGCCATAGCAGATGTCTCCAGTTCTATTTTCCCAGGTACTAACCGAAAAAATATCTCAGCTTTCCACACGTATTCACAAAACCAATTTTGGATGGAAATGCAGGGTACCCTTGGGGTTTAAGCAAAGGCAGTAAATGGGACCCTAGGGGAATCTGAAGAACACCCAGGCAATACTAAGAGGGGCAGGGTGTGGGGGGGGGCAGTGAATCAGTATTGTTGTCTGTTGCCAAATCAAAAGATTTAGGACTGTTATAATGCACAAAATTTAATCTTCAGTCATTAACTTGAGAAATCAAAGATATACTCTTGAAATAAGATTTGCAGCACTTATGAATCTTCAAATTTGAGTATATTTATGTATAAAAAAATTTGCATTTAAGGGCTGTGCTACAACACACAAAAAAAAATGCACCAGCAACAACTGGTGTATTGGAGGCTTCAACCTAAAAAATTATTTCAGCTTCAACTCAGATAATGTAATCAGGTTGCAACCTGAGTAAATGATTTGTTCCCTTGCTCCACCCTACCTCCCAAAAACAATTCTATTTAAGCCTTCAAAAGGAATTGTTTCAACCTTGACTCACAGAGATGATCCAATCCAATTTGGAGATTAATCTTTAATGCTTGTGCAGACCCGAGACTTCAAACAGTCACATCCATGATAACGCCGAGAGGAAGATGCCCTGAATATCACTCTTCTGATCTAGACTGTACCAAAACCTTTCACCAAAAAATATTATTCACAAAACAAACTGTACCCTCGTCTGCATTTGACTGCTCCTTCGTCTGCCAAAGTCTCGCCTTCCCCAGTCAACTATTTCTTATCTCAACATCGAAATGCATCTACTACAAGAATCCACCTCCAACTCTTTTATTTATACACACAAGTCCTCTTCAAAAATAAATTACAAGGCCGACTTGAATGAGGACTCCAAAGTAAAAAAAATTATTTTGGACCCAATGTAATTTCAATTTTGAAAATAATTGAGGCCGACATCTTCAAAATTTATTCTTATTTTATTTTTTGAAATACCCTGCATGCATAATGTTGAAGCCTGTGGGAATCACTATTGTCCTGAGTGCATTTTAACCAATTTGGTGTGGTCACTTTACTTCTGCGGGCTTTTTCCAGACAATAGCGGGCATATATTCCAAGCCTGTACAGGCATATTTAAAACTTGAGGACATATTTCAAGCACTTCTCCTAGCTTCTGCGTGCATTCCACCTTGGTGTATTTTACTCTCCCTGCAGATATTTTTGTCATGTGGTACGTGCATCTTTATGATCTTCTTACTTGTATGGACAAGTGTAGACATGTTTCCTTCAGTCTGTGGGCATATTTAATATCTGCTAGCATGTTTACTATGCCTACGAGCATTTTACTGTGGAGTACATGTATTACATAGAATTTTCAAAGATCCGTGAGCACTTTCACTTTCCAGGCGGGCATTTTAGCACTTGCCATTTGAGGATATTTATCCATTGCGGGCATTCTGGAAGCCTACCATCATTATTCTTGCAAGTGCGGACACCTTACATACATATATTGAACATATCACCTAGCTCACCTAGCTGCTATCGGCATTCCTTTATTCTTTGGGCATATTTCCTTATGCTAAGTTTATTACTCCTGACTGCTGGGGGCATTTCTTCCTTATCTCCTCGCTGCTGCGGGCATTTCTTACAGGCTTTGCTCACTTCAAGACCTTCTTTGCTCTCTGTTTGACATCAATGCCAATTTTGTTTGACACCAATGCTTCAAAATTCCAACAGAATCTCACACTATGTTAGAATAGGTGTGAAAAATTAAACAAACAACCCCTAAAATGACTAAGGCAAGCAGCATACAAATCAGAGATGAACTTCAAACTGCTTGAAGTAAAAATGGACTCTCTTAGCAGATAAATAGTTGTTGAGCTTGAAAGTAAAGTGGTTGTCTTATAATGTACTTATATAGATGACAGACCAGCTACTAAAAATCAGCCAAATAAGATGTTAAACAATGCCATAGAGTTGGAACGCTAAGCATAAGTTACCAGCTCTATTCCTAGTTATTTAGATGAAGGTTTGGGAATAGAAAGGTCATGAAAAATTTAAAAAATGAGCAAAGGTATAAGAGCTGGGAAGAATTTAGGTTTCTCTTAGCATAAAAATGACCCCACTATAGCTAAAAATCAGATTTGTCACACTCAAAATAGCAAGGTAAAATAGCATGCAAGTGGCCAAAAACAGAGATTCAAGGGCTGAAAATTACTTCTAAGACTAGTGCCTATCCTAGAGGGCCCATGGGGTCATACAATATATCATTCAAACCTAAAAAAAAACTAGAGATGCATGAAAGCTACAGCCATATAAATCAGTCTAAAAACCCCCCACATACAATACAAAAAGTTGAGAAAATTGCAAATATTTTGACAAATGGTTTTCAGAGTTGTTTTGGATGTTTGATGGAGTTCCTTCTCCATACTCAACAACCACCGAATACATCTCAGCTCAGAAAACTCCTACTCCTCTCTTGGACACACTTGTTTCTCTTGAGATGAATAAAAAAGACAAGTTTGTGCAGAGGTAGGTTGATCATCCAAATAAATTTACCCATGTAAAGACATATCATGAATTTGACAATGAAATTCCACATCTTGAAGGGAGGATCCCTATCTCGGATCAATCTTTGGAAACTCCTTTCGGAGCACCATCTCCCCCTCATGAAGAAGTTCTTGCTAGTTCACCAAAACATGAGGTTCAATTAGATGATGTGATTGAGAGGATTAAAAGATTGAATCTTGATGAAAACGAAGCACCACCAGCTAAGCAACCTAGACCCTCACAAAAACTTCTAAAGTGGGTCATGAAGAAACTTGAAAGTGTTCATCTTGATGAGATTGGAAGATATGAACCAAAAGTTCAACAAGACAAAAAGATGGAGGTGATGCAAATGATTCAAATTCAAGTGATGTAGATGGTATGGATGTTTCATATTGTTGTCGCCTTTCAAGTACCTTGGAGCTAACATAGCAGAAATCTTCAAGCCACTGGGTGCATCCTTGAGGGCAAGTCTCGAGTCAAGTGTTGTCACATGATCTTGACTCCTCCGTTTAAGTTAACTCCTAACGAATCCAAGGAGGATAGTCCCTAGAAAAGAGTTACTAAGGCTTTTATTACTTTTTAGTTACGGATGTGAAGTCATTTAGGAGTTCGAGAGTGAAAATACTGAAACAAGATAATTGCAAAATAAGACTTAGTTCAACAACATAAAATATAACTTTCACAACATGAGATGACTTTAAGCAAATAAGATTATTGCAAATAAACTAGTGCCAATGGAGTCAAATAATGCAGTTGAAAACAGGAAATGTTTTGCAATTGTCTCTTGGTCAGTGTTATATTATTAGGATGAGTACATTAGAGTGAAAGGAAATTCCAGATATATCACGAGGTACGAGGAATATGTTCAAATTTGACAAGTGTGGTTCTATACAAGAAAATGTGGGCTAGATCAAAATCAACAAGGCCTCGCAGTCACTATCTAGTTGGTCCCACTTTCTCTAAAGAATTTCCCACAAATGACAAGCTTCCAAACGCCGGATTTTCATTTATGGGAGTTAATTTTTTACTGTGGAATGAATTATGAAGTGCTAAGAGCTTTTTTTTTAGTCCCACCATTCCATCCCAAAGGCCTACAGTGTTCACCAAAGCATACGGAAACAAGTAGCAAAATGATTCATTTTATTTACAAATTGAAATAAACTCGAAATAAAGCTAAACTGCTTGCAAGAAAAGTAAAGGTTTTCTAATAAAGCTAGTCACAAATCTCTTTTCCGACCTAGTTCCACCTACTCAGGCAAGCCTTTCAATGGCACGTACTTCGAAAAAGCATGGGGTTTGTTACTTTACAAGAAAAAGGAAATTGATAGCAAACTAACTAAGCTAGCTAAGAAAACCAAAACAACTAGTCTGGCATAAACAAACACACCACATAAGAGACCACTCAAATCCCCCCTAGGATGGGGTGTGGGCGTTGGACAGCCCATTTGCCTCTTTTTATTACTATTAGTTACAAAGTGCATTAAAAGAAAAGAACACATGTGGTCCTCTTAAAAGAGGATCAGGGAGGTTTACAAGGCTTTAAGAAATGGTAAGAAGAAAGAAGAGGGATCTTTGGAGCTTTGGATGGCTTTTTTTATCGAAATTTTGCCGAAGTTTCTTTTTCTTTTTCTGTCAAATCTTCAAAACCAGCAAACAAACTCACTTCAAAGTTAGTGGATTAGCCCAAAAAGACATAAAAATACAAAAGTTAATACTTGCAAAAAATTGGAAAAATACAATAAGCAAGTTGAAGCTACAAATGCTTACTCTATGGGCTAGCAATAGCCTTCTAAGCTACATAAATCTACAAGCCTATGAAAAGAAAATGAAACTAGCTAGATGTTACCTCAATGTAAGCAAAGCATTCACAAACATGAAGAAGTGCACCACATAGACCTCCAAAGTCTTAAACTTTATTCAAAAAATATAGCAATAGCAAACAAGACCAAAGGTTCCATATCTCCATCCCAAAAGTAGCTAGATGTTACCTCAATGTAAGCAAAGCATTCACAAACATGAAGCAGTGCACCATATAGACCTCCAAAGTCTTCAACTTTATTCAAAAAATATAGCAATAGCAAACAAGACCAAAGGTTCCATATCTCCATCCCAAATGAGGAGAATGGCCTTTGCTTATATAGGAAAACCAAACCTAGGGGGGCACACCAATTAACTGGATATGAGAGGGGCGACTTGAGCAATGACAGGGAGTGAACTAGGGTAGGTTTGAGTGATTTAAGGGAGATCAGAATTTAAAGAGGCCACCTCAAGCCTTTGGACTAACCCCCAAATAATGAGAAGATGCCCAATCAACAAATGCGCCCTACTTGAAGAGATATGTGCCCCTCTTCTTGAGATTAACTTGACTTGACTAGATTTGATTGATATCCTCATGATTCGGCTTCCAGTTAAATCCAACATGATTTCCAGTTAACTTAGATACACTCCAAACATGTCCCAGACATGTTTCCACTAATTTAGGAATTTTATTTTCTCTATATTTTCCAATTTAATTGACTTTTTTTGCTTTTTCGAGAGAAAATTAATTTAAGTGATAAATAATCACCCAAATTAATCCCAAAATGGGTTTAGGGGTATAGTGGGTGCCATGAGTTAGAAAGCGATCACCCTCATGGCCAATTCCACCTCCTAACCACTTTTTTATGACACTTTCAAATTTTACAATTAACTTGTAAAAACATTACCCATTTTCGGGGAAAATTTTCTATTCTATGAAATTAAAAAAACCTAGGGGGTAACTAGTGCATGTTCATATGACTCAAAAATGTTAACTAGCATGTTATATACATAGACACATAGACTTTAATAACCTCCTAAGGCCTAACCACTAAAGCGAATACTTCAACTTTGGAGGTTTGAGTGAAAAACTCGAAAATTATATGTCGTTGACAAGCAACATATAATAGACAATTTAAAAACACTCTAGAGTACCGCATTAATAGCTAAGTCTAAGTTGGCCAAGCCTTTTACAAAAGGTCATCATGCTACATTAACTTATTACAATTACCTCTGGGGTATAATCCATGAACATTCAAAAAATTAAAAAACGGGCCAAAATAGGCCCTGAAAAGACTTCTAAACTTCTTGGCACCAATACTGAACAAGTGATAGTTCACAACTTCGACGACTCACTAGAAATCCACCTAAGTGCAACTTAGTGGATAACACATATTATTGTGAATGAATTGATTTGCTAACCATGAACCAACTTCCTTTGAAGAAGTTGCTTCTTATGAATTGTCGAAAGAAGCTATGTGGAAGGAATTTGATGCTCATCAAAATGGAACATGGAAGTCAATGGACCCTCAATATGGCACTAAACCAATTCATTGCAAGTGGGTCTACAAGAACAAGTACAAACCAAACAACTCACTTCACAAGCATAAGGTGAGGCTTGTAATGACATCATTGTACTCAATAATCCCACTGGCCTACTTTTGTGGTCATTTGTTGGACATTAATAACATTATCTTATCTTATTTTATTTACACCTGCCACAATTTGTCAATCGAACGCTAAATTGTTTGCACAGTGATACCCTGTCCAAACCACTACACCACAATTTAATGGTTTTAATTTTTAACTTTGAAATTTCATTTTTTTAATATATAAATAGTTTTATATTTTTTTGTACTTGTCATATGTGAATACTTGCTTTTCAAAAATATGGCGAATATGTATCCTAGTAACTTAGAACACAATTGCTATGAACTTCATCTAGTCAAATTCATAAATTCTCGAGGGTAGAATGCCCATTTCCATGACCCTTATAGTACATGCTTAGACTTCAACTTGTAACCCAAGATACAAAGATTTTGTTATCTCCATTCTTCTTGAAAGATCCTTAACCTGTGCTGCAAAAAAATCCACTCTTGTCAATCTGACTTAAAGAATGGGGCAGTAAGAATTCCACTGTATGACGCAAGATGTTATCCAAAACATAGATCTATGTGTTGTCGTTGTCAACACTATATCTGTAACGTCCCCAACCCTCCGACCGGGCAAAAGGATGCTACTTCGCACCAACATACAAGCAACTAGCCCCATGAACATGATCATACATAAAAATACTGAAATATAAAGCTTAAAACATAAAACATACTAAGATGCATAATCGTTCATATACATAACGGAAGCAAACCAACATTCATTCGTATATAATTCAGCATTTAACATGTCCAACATCATAATTCATTAACGTTAAATATGATTGCAAAACAGATTAGTCAAGAATACTTATCTTATGTGAACTGTCCCGCAACCAGCTACGTCGCTGCAACGTTCCACCCAACCATAGGCCCGCATACTCTTTAATCTCTCAGCAACGCTGCCACCCCCGAGCCGGGCATGATTTCCCCAAGGAATAAGGAACTAGCAGGCTTACACATAGCCAAGGATAACAACACCACAAAGATACACAGTTCAGCCAAGCCAACACAGTTGGGTTTATCAGGCGAACAACGGATCAACCAAGCCAACAAAGTTGGGTTTATCAAGCCATCCAGGAGCTGGGAAAGGCTAAATGCTAAGTTGGTGAGCTCCTTGAAGAGCTAAGGACACCTACACCAAAACTAGCCTGAATTCTAGGACACCCACACACACCCAACTCAAGAAAATCAGTGCTTTCTCTGCTATGCAGTCCCTCAGACCTTGACCTCCCTTCCAATGCTATTCAAGGGTTGTGGAGAAGAAAGTCAGCCCTCTAGCTCTATCTGTGTGGTTCCCAAACGCACCAGGTTTATCAAGCACATCAAGCCCTCATTCACCACTCCAATGTAGTCCGAGGACAAAACCATTGCGTGTATGCAGCAAACCAGCTATTAAATCTTTAACAAGGGAAAAGCAACTCCCTGGATCGTTCTTGGCCCTATCGTGGCCAAAACGATCCCACAGCAACCTACAGCAGCCAAAACACAAGGGGACCCAACCAACGATTGTGAGAAACAACAGCCAACAAACAACAGGAGAAAACCACAGCAACGGCTCATGATGAAGCAACAAAACGTCGCACAGTCCAGACACAGCAGCAACGTTGGAAAACAATCGTGGAGTAAAAGCGCGGGCTCTATGCATGAGCAGGAGGATGAACAGATCCGCAGACTAACAACTCCGTGAGAAAAGGAAGAACCAACCCCCAATCAATGAATCGCGGCTCCTTTTATCTCAGCCCTCGTGAGGGAAAATGAACAGCCCAACTTCCTGCGCACAGGAGAGTGAACAGAGCGTCCCCTTCCTCCGGTTGGACAATCAAGAAGACCAACGATCCGCAGGAAACAGAACGGTCGCGATGGAGAGAGTGCGGTCGTGGAGAGAATGGGATCATGGGCATAGTGGTTTTCCTGCCAGCGTGAGGGTCAGCCTGGTGGAGTGTGCATGTGGGCAAGGAGTGACAATCCTGCCACACTCCACTGCCAACAATAACTGCCCCAACTAATCAACAAAACATTTAAGGTGGTGGTTGGATGAGACAAGGGAAGGTGACACATGGCTTTTCTCCCTTGGGCTCAAGGTTTAACATTCCCCCCCTCCTTATCCTTAGAAAACCATGCCCTTTTCAATTTGGTTGCAGTGAACATAGCTGGCTGGAGTTATTTAATTAAAATGCATAGTTACATGATGCCATAACTTAATATGTATGGCGCATATCCCGATATACCATCGGTAACAGTTCTAATCACCGAAACATAACATAGCCGAATCAATGGTGGGGCTTTGGCCTTTAGCTCCACACTATGATTATTTACAATATATATATATATATATATATATATATATATATATATATATTTAATGCATCGAGGTCAAAACCGGGGATGTTACAATATCCCAATGAAAACCCATTGAATAAATCCTTCAATTTTCAAGGTTCCAAGTGTTCCACCAACCCTTGTGATTACTATGAAATAATACGTTGGGAACACGAAAATGATGTTGAATTTTAGCATTTGCACATAATCTTTAATTTTGCAGACTGTAACATAAATAACAATAAGACAAGTGCAGTAGATAAACGCAAATCAACAGAATGAACACAAGAGTTGTTCACAGGGAAACCTTTAAAGGACAAAAGCCCAAAGAGCATTAATAATTCATCCCTTCAATGAGATGACTGAGTTTTTCAATCTAGGAATTCTGAGATGAATGTTCTTCAATAATTGTCAAACCCTAGCACAATTGACCAACAATTTGTCAACAAGACAAATTTTCCAGAGAACACTGAAATAGGGCTTTATGCCCAAAAATTCTTTCTGTTGCCCGAAGTCAATAGAGCGCTACCCAAAAATTTCTGTAGACTACCCAGATTCACGATGACTGCCCGGATTAATTCTGGTGCTGCCCGTGAACTGTTTTCCAGCTGCCCGAATTCTTCTCCTGCTGCTCGGCTTCTTTTGTGCTACACGTGAAGGGCAGCAAGCTACCCGAATATCAAACACACTGCCCAAGCTTAGCTAGCAGCCTGCCTGAGGGTTTGTGTGTGCTGCCCGAGAAAGGAGCAGGTTGACCATGTTTCCTCTGTGGCTGCCCGAAATCTGTAAGTGTCTGCCTGAACCCTGTAAGTGTCTACCCGAGCCAAGGTACTGTTGCCCAGATGTCAAACAGACTGCCCAAGCTAATTCTGGTGCTGCTCGAACCAAGCTACTGCTGCCCAAAAGTGATGGCAGTCTACTAGCAAGCTGCCCGAGGGTTCTGTGCAGCAACCCGAGGATGTTAGAGTGCTGCCCTAGTAGGAGAAGGGCTGCCAGAGATGAAGATCGTGTTGTTGCTGCTCACCGTGAAGGGATATTAATGATGCCCTAGTTGTTGTTGATCATGAGTGCAAGAAGAGATGCCCTAGCTAAAAGAGCCTCCATGCTAGGGAATAAACAAAACAGAGATCTTCTAAAGCCAGCAAATATCATCTATGGAGCAGCTTAACGTTGAGAATGAAGTGTGTCCAAATGAATGCTAAGTGAACTTCTTTTATATCCTTTCACTCACTTGAAGTGGTCCTTGAAGCTAGGAATATAATATTAAGTTTTAGTCTTTTACCTTTTTGACTTTTGCCTTTAAGGTACTAATGACCTTTTTATGTTTTCACTTTGACTCCGTAGTGGTCCAAGGGTCCTTAAGTATTTTTTACTTTTACCTTTTAGCCTTCTTCAAGTACCCTATGGTCAATGCAAGTGGCCATAGGGGTCCTTCACACCCACTCAAAGTACATCATCATAAATAGGGAGAATTACTAATGCTTTTATCTCAAACTCCATGTCCCACCAAGATCAGGTACTAGGTGTCTTAACTGTTGAAATATTGTAACTTCGAAGAATATTCTATATGTATTTCTTTGTGGTCCCCGATGGTCCTACCGGGAGAACCACTTGTATTACTTTGTACCCCGATGCTCCTAATCGGAAGAACTAATAAGAGTCATGAGGCAGTCCCCTCTAATTGTAAAGGTGGGCCATTAGCACCCCAGTGTGGTTACTTGAGCCTACATGTGTAACTCGAGCCTACATGACAGATGAGTTAACTTAAGTGAACGGATGAATATAAATAGAGGTGTAGTGCTCCTCATTTGTAACACACACTCTCACTTGAGTAGCGCACTTGTGGAGGAGAGAACTAGTTGGAGAAGGAGGAGGATCAGGTTTTTGATCTCCTTGTTGGTTTTACCTTTTTACCTTTTTGGGGCATCTATATTGAGGAAGCTTTTGCTGGGTTTTTCCCTTTAGGGTTTCCCAGGATAAATCTATGGTGTTCTTGTGATACTGTTTCTTTCAGTGATCCTGTTTATATGCTTTTGTTATGAAAAATGAAATGATATACTGATGTCTTAGCTAAGCATATGAAAATTCAACATTAACCAAGGGTAGTTAATCCATGGAGAAGGTCACAAAGCCCACAAATCGAGGGTAGGAGTGCCTCACATGCCCAGACCCGGTCTAGGACTTATAGTGATGTCCTGGTAACTAACCAGGTGCCTCAACCCTAGGCTGCATCGTTTTACTCAAAGTCAAAAACTTGGTAACTAACCAAGCGCCTCCATTCTCCCAGAGAATGGCCCTCGACCCTAGGCTAAGTCCCCCAGTCCTAGATTGGTTCCACATCCAAGTACTTGCTAGATGTCTCCATTCAAAAAATGGATACTCAACTCAAGGCTGAGTTCCCCTAGTGTTGGATTGGTTCCACATCTTGGTACTCGACCAAATGTCTCCATTCAAAAAATGGCTACTCAACTCAACGCTAAGTTCCCCTAGTGCTAGACTGGTTCCACATCTTAGTACTTGACCAAATGTCTCCATTCAAAGAATGGCTACTCAACTCAAGGCTGAGTTCCCCCAGTACTAGATTGGTTCCACATCCTGGTACTCGACCAAATGTCTCCATTCTCCAAGAGAATGGCTCTCAATGCTACTTACGAAAAATCAACACTCCCTCTCAGCGAGAGAGGTATTCTCTACCATGCCAAGCTTGTCACGAAAGTTCACAAACTTTGTTGTTGTTAGAGGCTTGGTCAGGATATCTGCAATCTGTTTATCTGTACGGATGTACTGCAACTTCAGAGTGCCTCTATGTACAAGGTCTCTGATGAAATGATACTTCATTTCAATGTGTTTCGATTTATCGTGAAACACCGGATTTTCTGAAAGCTTAATGCAACTTTGATTATCGCAATGAATAATCGTTGAGTCAACCTTTGCACCGAACAGATCAGATAGTAGTTTCCTAAGCCAAACTGCTTCCTTACAGGCATCACTTGCAGCAATATACTCAGCTTCAGCTATATTGTGCGCTATGGAACCCTATTTCTAGCTGGACCAAGAGATCATTGTATATCCCATATTGAAGCAATAACCTAAAGTACTTTTCCGGTCTACTACACTGCCAACCCAATCTGAGTCGGCATATCTAGTTAACATTACTCCACAACTGGAAGTATATACCTGAGCCCATAAGTGATGGTACCTCGCACATATCTGAGTACATGTTTGGCTGCTCTCCAGTGTATGTGCTTTGGATCGAACATGCACTGACTCAGAGCATTCACTGTGTAACAGATATCAAGTCTCGTGTGTACGAGATAGATCAACGATTCAATGAGTTGTCAATACAAAGTAGAGTCCACATCTTGTGAACTAGTGGTTGAGTCTCACAACTTCGTCAAGTTAGTTCTCATGGGCACGCTCATGGACTTGCAGTCCTGCATCCCAAATCTCTGCAGGATGTCCACTGCATACTTCCCTTGTGTCAGGAAGATCTCGTTTGGCTTTTGACAAACCTCTAGGCCAAGAAAATAATGCATCAAACCGAGATCCTTCATTTCAAATTCAGAGGTAAGCTCCCTCTTACACTGTGTTATTAGTTGTTCCTCTCCTGTAAGGAACAAGTCATCCACATATAGGACAAGGATTAAGATATGATTATGAACAACCTTAAAGTAGAGTCAACAGTACTTTTGGAAAACCCCAAGTTGTGAAGGTATCCATCCATCCTCGCATACCAAACTCTTGGAGCCTATTTGAGCCCATACAAGGCTTTCTTCAGTTTACACGCATGGGACTTATCCCCATGATGAGTCACAAAGCCTTCAAGTTGCTCAATGTAGACTTCCTCATTAATCTTGCCATTGAGGAAGGTTGTTTTAACATCCATCTGATGTAACTTCCATCCGAACACTACAGCAAGAGATATGATGGTTTTGATAATAGTATACCTAGCAACAGAGGCAAAAGTCTCATCATAGTCTATGCTCTCTTTTTGGGTAAAGCCACGAGCTACAAATCTAGCTTTGTACTTCTCTATGCTACCATCAGCAGCATGCTTGATTTTGTAGAGCCATCTTGATGTTACCACTAACTTTCTTGTCGGTCTGGGAACAACTTCCCACACATCATTTTTCATGATTGAACTATACTCTTTAGTCATGGCATCAATCCATACCTATTGACTTGTTACTTCTTTGTATGTGGAAGGCTCGGCATTGATGAATTGGCTCATAAGACCTGAGTACTTTTGTTTCCTTATGCTTTCTCTGAAAGTATCGAGAGGAGCTTTATGTTTCTCAGCTTCTTGTACCGTTTCTCGGTACCAGGCAAGTCTCCTTTTGGAAGGAGGGACTTCAAGCAGTTCTTCTGGTGGACTTCCAGGTTCCTCAGGTGCATCTGGAATTTGAGTCTCAAATTCTCCTTCCTCCCTCTAAACTTCTGAATCTAGGATTTCAGAAGGAGGGTCTTCATCTTCCTTTGAAAGCTCTTGTGTTTGGCAAAACACAACTTCCTCGTGGAATATCACGTCTCTACTTACTTCAATGTACCTCTGCACAGGGACATAGATGCAATAAGCTTTCGAGCTCTCACTGTAACCGACAAATATGCCTTTCTTCCCAGAAGGCTCTAGCTTAGCCCTCTTTTCTTTTGGTACATGAATATATACCATAGTGCCAAAAATCCTCATGTGGTCAACTACAGGTTTCTTGTTGGTGAAGACTTCTTCTGGAGTCTTTTCCCCTAAGATGGCATGAGGGCTTCAGTTTTGGATGTACACATCAATACATGCAGCTTTAGCCCACAAAGATAAAGGGAGATCCAGGTTAATCAGCATGGCTTTAACAACTTCACAGATTGTTCTGTTCTTCCTTTCTGCAACCCCATTCTATTGAGGGTTGTACGGCACTGTCAGCTCTTTCTTGATTCCTGCTTCTCGGCAAAAATCATCAAACTCATTAGACTCATACTCACCTTCGTTATCTGAACTTAGGATACGGATGTGTCTACTTGTCTGATTTTCAATCAGAGCTTTGAACTCTTTGAACTTGTCAAAAGTTTCACTTTTAGCTTTGAGGAAGTAAATCCAGGACTTCCGAGAATGATCATCTATGAACAAAATATAATACAAGCACCCACTCAAGGAGGGTGAAGACATGGGTTCGCAAATGTCAGAGCGAATCAAATCCAATATTCCTTTAGATCTATTCTTGCTTCTGGAGAAGGATTTCTTAGTGTTCTTACCTAGAGCACAACCCTTGCAAATACCATTATGTTTAATAAAAATCTTTGGCATACCTGTAACCATATTTTGTAGGCCTGGAAGAGTTGTGTAGTGGAAATGTCCAAACCTTCGACGCCACATCTCACATGGATCAATTGTGTGGTGAACCAAGGCTTGTGTGGAATTTTTGGAAGCCTTATAAAGACCTCCCTCTCGAACCTCAATCTGTACAGCTGAGCTTAGCTTCTCATTCTTTGCCCATAGTAGAACCTTCTTGTCCATGATGAGGACTCTGTATCCCTTGTCTTCTAAGCTAGCAACAAAGAGGAGGTTTTTCTTCAAACCAAGAACATATAAGACATCATCAATATGCAAAACCGTACCTGAATCAAGTTGAAGTGAGCTTGAGCCAGCTCCTTCAATCTTGTAAGTGCCGTCATCTTCAAGTTCCACTTGAGTAGTGAACTTCTTCTTTCTATAGTTGGTGAGTGTTCCACGATTTCCAGTCATATGTCTAGAGGCACCACTATCTACTAAGCAAGAGTTAGCACTGTCAGTGATGGATCCAAAAAGAGGAGAGATCAGGTGATATTCCCTTCTAGGTTCATCTTCTTTGGTAGTCTTGGTATTCGTCTTCTTTTTGGGTTCTTCTTCTGCAGCAGAAGCTTGGAAACTCCTTTTGAACTTCCTCTTGGGTTGCCTGCAATCCTTAACAAAGTGCCCAATCTTATGACAATTATAGCATTCCGATTTTGAAACATCAATGCGTTTACCTTGTGGTTTCTTTTGAAGGCTTCTTGAACTTCCTTGTCTTAGCTGTAAGAGCAAGGTTTCCTTCCTTAGTGCTAGTAACCTTGTTTTGAACTCTTCCTTCTTCATCCAAGCAATCATGCCAAAGCCTATCAAAGTTTGGTTGATTTTCACGTCCACTTACTGCTACCATAAATGTTTCCCAAGAGTTTGAGAGACCATCGAATACAGTCTGTACAAGGTCATCATCATCCACAGTAATACCAATAGCAGTAAGTTGGTCTCTTACCTGTGCAATCTTTATGAAGAAGGGTCCAACTCCTTCATCCTTGTTCATCTTCAGTGATCGAATCCTTTTCTTCAAAACTCTCTTTTGAACTAGGAGCCTTCTTTTCATACAGATTCATCAAGGTGTCAAAGCATTCTTTGCCAGTCTTCAAAGGTGTGATGGTGGGCATCAAGGTTTCCTTGACTGAGTCATAGATGATCCTTCTAGCCTTTGCTTACTTCTTGAAAGCAATTCTACCAGCATTAGATGTTGGTTCTTCTATGGTTGAAAACCAAGTCATCAAGGTCATTTTCTTCTAGGATGGTTGTGAACCTAGCCTTCCAAGAGTTGCAATTTGTTGAACCTTCAAGCTTTTCTTCCGGTTTGAAAGTGTTGGTAGCCATCTCTGCTACACAAATCATTTATCTAAGTCTACAAAATGTCCCAAGGTCTAGGAAGACAACAATAATCTGCTCTCTTACCGGGGTCTTCACATGCAAAGCTCTAATACCATGTTGAATTTTAGCATTTTCACGTATTCTTTAATTTTTCAAACTGTAACATAGATAACAATAAGACAAGTGCAGTAGATAAACACACATCAACACAATGAACACAAGAGTTTTTCACAAGAAAACCTTTAAAGGACAAAAACCAGAAAAGCATTAATAATTCATCCCTTAAATGAGATGACTGAGTTTTTCAATCTCAGAATTTTGAGATGAATGTTCTTCAATAATTGTCAAACCCTAACAAGCTTCAATAATTCCAAACCCTAGCATAATTGACCAACAATTTATCAACAAGACAAATATTCCAAAGAACACTCAAATAGGGCTTTATGCCCAGAAATTCTTTCTACTGCCCAAAGTCAACAGAGTGCTGCCAAAAAAAATTTGTAGACTGCCCAGATTCATGATGACTACTCGAATTAATTCTAGTGTTGCCCGTGAACTGTTTTCCAGCTGCCCGACTTCTTCTGTGTTGCTTATGAAGGGTAGCAAGCTACCTGAATATCAAACAAATTGCCCGAGCTTAGCTAGCAACCTGCCCGAGGGTCTGTGTCTGCTGCTCGAGAAAGGAGCAAGCTGCCCATGTTTCCTCTGTGGCTGTCCAAAATCTATAGGTGTCTACCCGAACCCTGTAAGTGTCTACCCAAGCCAAGGTACTGCTTCTCGGATGTCAAACAAACTGCCTGAGCTAATTCTGGTGCCATCCAAACCAAGGTACTGCTGCCCGGAAGTGATGGCAGGCTACTCGTAAGGGTTTACTGTTGCCCGAGGATATTAGAGTGCTGCTCTAGTAGGAGAAGGGCTGCCAAAGATGAAGATCGTGCTATTGCTGCTCACCATGAAAGGTAATGGATGATGCCCTAGTTGATGTTGCTCATGAGTGCAAGAAGAGATGTCCTAGATAGAAGAGCCTCCATGCTAGGGCATAAACAAAACAAAGATCTTCCAAAGCCAGCAAATACCATCTATGGAGCAGCTTAACGTTGAGGATGAAGTGTGTCCAAATGAATGCCAATTGAACTTCTTTTATATCCTTTCACTCACTTGAAGTGGTCCTTGAAGCTAGGAATATAATATTAGGTTTTATCCTTTTACCCTTTTGACTTTTATCTTTAAGGTACTAATGACCTTTTTATGTTTTCACTTTGACTCCTTAGTGGTCCAAGGGTCCTTATGTATTTTTTACTTTTACCTTTTGGCCTTCTTCAAGTACCTTGTGGTCAATGCAAGTGGTCATAGGGGTCCTTCACACCCACTCAAAGTACATCATCATAAATAGGGAGAATTACAAATGCTTTTATCTCAAACTCCTTGTGCCACCAAGATCGGGTACTAGGTGTCTTAACCAAGGGTAGCTAATCCATGGAGAATGTCACAAAGCCCACAAATCAAGGGTAGGAGTGCCTCACATGCCCAGACCCGGTCTAGGACTTATAGTGATGTCTAGGTAACTGACTAGGTGCCTCGTCCCTAGGCTGCATCATTTCACTCAAGGTCAAATACTTGGTAACTGACCAAGTGCCTCCATTCTCTCGAAGAATGGCCCTCAACCCTAAGTTGAGTCCTCCAGTCCTAGACTAGTTCCACATCCTGGTACTTGCCATATGTCTCCATTCAAAGAATGGTTATTCAGCTCAAGGCTGAGTTCCCCCAATGTTGGACTAGTTCCACATCCTGGCACTCGACCAAATGTCTCCATTCAAATAATGGCTACTCAACTCAAGGCTGAGTTCCCCCAGTGTTGGACTAGTTCCACATCTTGGTACTCGACCAAATGTCTCCATTCAAAGAATGGCTACTCAGCTCAAGGTTGAGTTCCCCCAGTGCTAGACTGGTTCCACATCCTAGTACTCGACCAGATGTCTCCATTCTCCAAGAGAATGGCTCTCAATACTGGTTAGGAAAAATCGACAGATGAAGAGGGGAAAGAGGGGGCAAGATCATGGATAGAAGTGGAGTGGGAAGGGGTACAACTTCTAAAATCATGAGCATACTGCTGGAAGAGGACACAGCAAGAGGTAGGTGAGGAGAGGAGAAAGGGGGAACCCCCACAGCCTCAATTGGGACCTAGCCAAGGTTTGAAGATCCACGGGCTAGTGGCACATGAGAGGAGAGTGAGCCTATGGGAGGAGGGAGGTCATGCGCAAGGCATGAGGGAGAGGGAAGGGCAGGTTGGGGCATGGGGGAGAGGTAACAAAGGGTTACATGGCCACTAGAGGGGGGAACGAAGCCATAACAAAGAGTCGAGGAGGAGGCATCCATGTTTATAAGTGCAAGTGCCAAAAACAAGTCACGCACACAGGAGACAAGGGCGTAGAGGGAACCCAAAAACAAACAAAAACCCCATGGTAACCTACAAAAGGCTATGGGGTTTTCATATATTGAGCTGACCTACAAGTTTGGAACCAACTTGTTTTGAGTGCCTACGAAGAAATATATTTTCATTATCAACAATAGGAACTTCATTTTGTAGTTAAGTGCAAGTGGTGATATTCCCATTGTTGGCCACTTTGTGTGTGCAAGCCAGCCATTCCATGCGATTGGGGCAAAGTGCAAGTCTTAGGTGGCTTTGGCAAAATGAATGCTCCCCACCCACAGCGTCTCAATGGAAGGATTCTTCCTTGAATGTTGTAAGTCGCCTAATCTTCATTGCATCGAGAGTAGTGTAACGTGACATTTTAATGATAAAAATAATAATATCAAAATAAAAATAAAAATAAACGAAAACATGTGGGCTTAGAAAATTTACATATGTTTAATGAAAATAGCATATATATTATGCTAATTTAATCATCATGATTATTTATGATTTGTAAATTTGTTTGGATACATAAAATATTTAAGATAAAAAAAATTTACACAGAGAGAAATTGGATCCCTCGTATTTGATAGATCCAAGTTTAAGATGAATCTATACTAGTTGTAAAACTCCCATATAAAGGAAGGGCATACTTGTCACAACGTGGTTTACAAAGTTGTCCCAAAGAAATGGTTTATCGTTCTCACCTATACATATTCTCTTTATCGAGAGGATTTTAGATTTTTTTTCTATTTTGTAAGTTGCTTCCAGAAATATGTCCTGAAGTCGACAGCAGTGTCGCATAGCATAGCACAGACTCCCTTTGCATAGCACAGAACCCAGCCTTAGCCATGTTTTACATGGCCATTAAGGTAGAGCAGACGGCAACGAGAATGGAGCCTCGGTAGACGGCGTAATACTCTGTCAAACTCGCCAATAGACCAAGGTCCGTTCGCATGGGGTTCATTATTCTTATTTAATATATGTTTTGCTAATGCGCAAAAATCCCATTTATTTAGAGGCATAATAGATAAGCAACATTCTGGTCATCTGACTCTCATAGGGGTCAAACCAGATCATCTTCAACTTAACAATGAATTTCATAAAATACTTTAACGGTTATAATACTTTGTATAAGAATCATATTTGGCGAGTCTTCTAAGATTTGCAAATTGATAAATCTAAGCAATACAGCAGAGTCTTCAAGAAAAAAATTGCCTGATTTACCGTCAACTAATAGAAATTTTGGCAATCGAATAAACTTAAGATTGTATGCTAAGAAGATTCATCTAAAGCTTTGAGAATTCACCTTTCAACTGCAAAACGGATTTCTTCAGGGCGGGCCGTGCTGGATGAATGCAAGCAGACTTCCACTGTAAAAAACAATAGCAATTGAATGAAAATAAAGCTTCATGACAAAAAAACAAAATAAAACCCTGAAAATTTTCACAAATTAGAATGGCCCATGGAGTCAGCTGTACCTGTAACAGGAATTTTATCTTTGGGAGGAAGCAACAGCGGCTGCGACTGTAATTGGCTCGTGGAAGGAATTGCGTCTGGTTCGGGGATGCTCTGTGAGCAATCCTCCATGGAATTGTCCATTTTCTTCGGCTCTGTGAAGACCGAATGTCGAGGACGAATAATGTAGATGGTTATCGAGAATGTGTCGAGTTCTACTGTGAAAGTCGGAGGTGTAGTTCTTCGGAAGTCCTTGAAATGGCGGGAGAAGCCTTCAGATTCAAGGAATTGACCTTCAAACCTTGTTGTTACATTAAACTTAAACGCTACACAAGCGCGCGGGAGGAATTTTTTCCAATCTAAGTCAAATTGTATATGAATAAGACGTGATGTGTGTTTCAATACATGTCAAAGTTGCATCCACTATTCGCATTGCAATGATATAATTTGTTGTTCCAATAAAAGCAATGGGCCATGAAGCTTTTTCTCAATTGTAATTAAGGGAAAGGAGAATATCATAGTGATAAGTTCATTGAGAATATTTTATTGTCTCTAATCATAGGACTATCATGGATAATGATATCATTTTGAAGCTTTGGCACTTTAATATTTTCCACAAGTTGAAGTGTTGAAGTGTTTTATCTGACTCACCTGCAACAAGAAAATCAACATTTGGGATACTTTGTGCAAGAAAGGTTGGCACAGTCCCAATAGGTGTTGTTTATGCAATGGGGAAGTTGAATTTGTGGATCATCTTTTTGTAGGCTGCCTATTTGTGAAAGAGATGATTTGGGGACTCAGTAGTCTTTTTGATGTGAACTTACTTTGGACTGCTCCTACCCTTATGGAAAATCTCACCAACTGGGTATCTAAGGGAGGATCCTTACAGTACTTACTTCTTTTTCTTATCTGGAATATCTGGAAGGCTAGGAACTGCATGTTATTTGAAGATCTGTCTCCTATTATGGCTAGCCTATTACATATCATTCATGATGAGGTAAATTCTTATAAACCACCTCTGAAACCCAGGAATAAAATTCGGAACATAGGGAAGCCTCCTACCCCTAAATATCCTATGGTCTTCTTTGATGGAGCTACGACAAAACACATTGGTGCAGCAGGTATATGTATTTGGTTAAATGATCATCATTAGTTTGCTTTTAAACTTGGATGTGGGAGCAGAACTTTTAGCACTCTGGGCATCATTACGGGTTGCCAAGGATATTGGGTTGCCTTACCTACATATCTTTGGCAACTCCTTTGTGATTATAAATTGGGCAAAGGGGGAATCCACCCTTGACATGGTGAATCTTGAGGCTTGGTGCTACAACACCAGACTTCGCATGTCCTCATTCACCTGGGTGGATTTCAATCATGTCTATAGGGAACATAACAAGAGGGCAGATATCTTATCCAAGGAGGGGTTGTATTTGACTCCTGGTTATCTCTCACTTACAGAATCTTATGATGATGAGATTATTGGGGAAGATTCATTTCAGCTATTTTAGAATATGCACATTCTATTTCACTTTTTCTCATGGACTCTTTGAGCCATCTCGGATTTTACTAAGCAGTTGTTACAGGATTTTTGAGAGTCACACACCTGCTTGGATAAGATATCTGGGCTCTTGTTATATTCTCTACGGACATATCTGACTGAGGTTATGTATTGCTCACTTATGAGAGGACTCTCATGTATTGATACCCAGTTGCTTGGTGTATTTCTGTTTACACAGCTTGGGTATTGCTTCTTTCTTGTTTGTACTGTTATGTATTGTTTATTTCTGATCTTTTTTGACCCGTTGGGGTTTGAATAGCTGACTGAAGATGTAAAAGGTTACCTTTGATTCAATAGAATATCAAAGAACTGTTTTTTCAACTGAAGAAAAAAAAATTCATTAAGTTAACAGTATTACACACCCTTTGGGATTTAGGCACTCCTATTTGCAAGAACATAGTAAATGAGTTTTTTATAATATTTTGTAGTTTGTTTTAGTGTAGTTGAGAAAATATTTATATTTATGTATATATTATGTGTAGTAAAGGAAATATTTATTTTTATGTATATGTTACTTGGAAATTTGATTTGTTTAACCCCATTTTCATCATAATAATAATGTCCTTCTAAGAAGTAATATCATTCATTAAAACAAGCAATGGAGATTAAAAATAATATATCTTCTAAATATAAAGTTAAATCACATGTTTATTATTACAATTATCTTCAACAAAAAGAAGAGTAAAAGCTAAATTACATTATAATGGTGATATTGATATGTGGTAATATCCTTATTGCTTTCATCCATTGTGTTAAATGTAAATTATTCAATGTCTAAGATTAACATATATATATTAAATTATTATAAACCATTGTGACAAGGGGGTGCCTTGCATGGGTGAAAATGTCCCAAATATTGGGTTTTTTGCCATATATTGTTACAACAACCTCCACTTATAGGAGAGAAGAACAAAGAGAAGTCAAATATTAATATCTCAACCATATACGTAATATTAATTCATATACAACTTAATGGGATAGCTAAATCGGTTGTCACCAATATTGTTAAGCATTTACCGAATTTTGTGCCAATGTGTGCCTAGTTTAAATCCCCTTGTGTGAGGTGCCTTAGTCTATGTTGATGGGTTTGCTAGGATTGCCTATGTGGAAATGCATCTCTTGGGTTTCCCCATGAATTTTTCCATGGCAAAAATATAAGAAATAACCCTGTCTAACCAAAAAGAGAGTGAAATGAAGTACAATAATTATTGTAGGGACATGGTATGTAGAGGTTTGTGTGCTGGAAATAAACTTTGGAAGGAAGGCATGTCTTCTGATCCACTTAGATTTCTCCCACACACATTACGTGAGAAATAACAAATTCTAGTTACACTCAGAACACCATTACAACCTCCCTCTTGGACATCATCCAAATAATAAGTTGCTATAACGAAAAACAAAAGATAACAAATGAAAGCGAGTTTGGATTCCACACCAATATATCCAAGAGAATAAGGAAAAAAAGAGACAAGGGAGGGATATATTATCGTTTATAGCGTGGAAGGAGATTAAATAGTTGGTCACTACCTCTTAATTAAATCATAACAGAGTGGTGAGTTGATAGATATTTTGTTGTTAACTTTAGTAACAATATTTTGTTTTGCTTCTGTGCATATGCCAAAATGCATGCAAATCCACCAATATATGAAAAAAATAGTAGGATTTTAGGTGACGACTTATAATAATGAGCATAGTTGGAGATCTGTGTCAAGTCCATTTGCAATAAGTGAAGTGGGGGGGGCAATATGTGACATAGGTACCATACCCACTAACTCCCTCGTGAATATCATTTAATAGTCACCAAGAAGACCTAGTAAGTACCTTTATACAAAATTGTTTAAATTTTTGTAATGATCCTCATGTTTTCACGAAAGTGACTAATTTGCTTAAAAATAGAGCAATGTCAAATGAAGTTGAAGAACCAATTTCTACAACACTTCCCAAAAGGAATGCATGCAAAGTGGGCAAGAAAAGACAAACTGCAAAGGAGTCATGCTATCCCTTAATATGGGGGGATTTGAGATGAAGGATATAATTCTCGATCTAGAGGCGGATGACAACATTCTTCCTAAGAAAATTTGGGAGTTGACGGGGAATCCAAAACTAGTATGGTCTCCCATACAACTCAAACTAGCAAATCAATACAAGGTATACCACATAGGGAGGTTGAATGATGTGTAGGTGAACATTGATGGAGTTAAGAAAGTGACAAAATTTGAATTCATCTAGATCTTGGAAGATATTGATCCCTACACAGTCGTGTTGGGGATCGACTGGGCATTTGATAACAATGTTATTCTGAATCTGAAATAGCGGTGAATGTCCTTTAAGTAAGAGAAATTGTAAATGGTGGCTCCCTTGGATGCCACAAAAGGAGAAAGATATACGAAATCAAACAAGGACAATATTAGTAGTGTTGAGTTTGAAAATATATATGATGTCATTGCAAGGAAGGAAGATTATGTGAACCCCACTTTTGATAGAGAGATTAGTTGGTGCATTGTGTGTTCTTTTGGCATAGATTCATAGGAGAAACTAGATTGTTGGCAGAACCAACCCTATGAGGTGTCTACAAGGAGATGCGCGTTAATCACAAAGTCTCTGTGCTGGATTGGGACATCGAAGATACGCAATCCACTGGTATTCGATGGAATTGAGAAAGTGGATACTTTCCTTGAACAAATGCAAGCTCGAGTCCCGTAAGACAAGCAAGTAAAAGCAATGGATGCCATAACCTAAGGGATGCCTACGCGTTGGTGGATGACCCATAGGGAGGAATTCAACAACTAGGAACCAGTTGAGACATGTATCAAGGTGAGTTTTTAGTCAATTACAGACTTAGAGATTCTCAATAGATTCAAAGGGACTAAGGATCCTAAAGAACATATTGAGTTATGTTAGAAGCGATCGAAGACAAAAATTATACTGCGGAGTCAATGGGTGCAACGATTCTACCATACACTAGATGTCACACTATGCAACCGGTATGTTCAACAAGAGAGATGAAGACCGACTATGATTTGCGAGAAGGTGTCTACTAAATTCAATGCTACATTTTGGTTCTGTACTACATATCCTAACCTGGCCAAAGTTCTGCATCAAATGAAGCATTTCTTCATCTTTGGAGAAACACCACAATAGGATGCGACGCAAAATCCAGTCTACACATACCACAAGGACTTGGCATGATGAACGAATCAATATATTGTTGGAAAGTCGACTATAAGGAGGCAAGAGAAAAAGATGATCAACGTCACAAGATTTGTATCTACCTTATAATTTCTTAGAGGATAAGTAAGAAGTTTGTAGAATAATTGTCAACCTACGGTTCATTGGGAACTTGCAAGTTACCGTGCACTGTATATGCAAATCACAATCTCCTCTTATTGGTTTATCTACTGTGAAATTGCAATTCAATAACTTTACATACAACACTGGTATGAAAAGTTACATAGTCCTAGCATGGAACTAACCGACTAAGCAATTATTGAAACTAAATTACAAGGAAAGTAAATCCACCCAGCTGCAGGTATCAGGAGTATGACTCAATTGACTCCTGTATCAGGAGTATGTGCACTAAGGCTAATTGCAAAATTGAAGTCTTAAAGCACTCTTGCAAAAATTGAAGTTCACACCATGCGGAAAAGTAAATTCTGAAATTATTCACACTCTACTAGAAAGTAAATAATAAACTAAATTCACACTTTGTTGGAAAGTAAATTCTAAAACTACGTTCACACTATGCAGAAAAGTAAATTCTAAAACTAAGTTCACACCACACTTGAGAGAAAGATAAATTGCATAAATGAAATCTAAAAGCTATCCTACCCTAATACAAGTTATTGTTTATGATCCAAGGTCGTAAATAAGATTACTGCATTAAGCACATTGATTGTAAAATAAACACTTAATTCACTAATCTATGGATAGAAATCAAATTGTAGAAATAAACTTCACACATATTAAGAAATGAAAACAAAGCGATTGAGTAAAACTACATCAACATAAAATAAATAAAATCGTATTGCAAGAAATTATAAAACTAAGATCTATATATATATATATATATATAT
>LPNX010804934.1:330866-341981 GCA_001517045.1 Pseudotsuga menziesii
CAGCAGGCTTTTCTGCAACTCTGGAAGATAGAGAATGTTCTTCAACAAGAAATCAGGGAATCCAGGCATCTTCAATCGAATGGTGCCGATTCCCTTTGGTTTAATACTTGACTTATCTGCAAAGTAAACTATGCCATCTATTGTTTCATTCAGTTCTTCAAAACAGTCTTTTCTAAATGTCATGTGTGATGTTGCACCAGTATCAAGCAGCCAACAATCTTTATAAGATGAAAGAGAAGTCATTTCATTAATTCCAAGATTACAATGTGCAACAATACAGTGAGCAGAATCAGAAGATTTACTAGCATCTAGATGTTTATTATCATCTTTCTTTTGGTTGTGCTCATCTTTGATGGAGTCCCACGAAGCCCAACACTGATCTGATGTGTGCCCAGTCTTTCCACAACGCTTGCACTTTGATCTTTTTTCTGGAGTTGTTTCTGCCCCCTCTGCCTCTCTTGCTGCAATCTCCCTTGGAAGGGTCTTTGGATTGGTCTTTGCCAGCTAGGGAAGCACCAATACTAGATGCCAAAGAGTGCATCTTTACAACTATTAGTGTAATTTACAATAATGAACTTGATATGACAAAGAGAAATAGAAAAAATAAGAACCTTGCAGGTCTACAGTCTCTGCCAAGGTGATTTACAATCTCAACTTCAGGTTTTAAAGATGATACAATGACAGAGAAAATATTACAACCAACAGTCAACAATTATCTCAGCTCTTCAAAACTTTATGCAGTCAACATGATGGGCAGTCTCATCAATCTCGTTTCACGTAGAATGTGATCACAACTTCAATCTTCAAGTGGATGTTTGCATTCGGCCTCCATGCACTTCACAAGCAGTCTGTCTTGCATATACACTATGCATTTCAAGAAAATATGTGTACTATGAAGATCTTCATACACTTCTGCAGCACAAATTTAGTTCTATGCCAGTATGCAAACTCAATTTTGCAGCACCAATAATTTTGCAGCACTATTAAAACAATTCTACAGTGCTTATTAAAAACAATTTTATAGCAGCATGCAAATCGATTCGATTCTGCAACACCATGCAAATTAAAGCCTGATAGGCAATATTATAATGCTTCTGCAATCATTAAGCATAAACCTTGCAATCATTAAGCATTAAGGATGGAGGTCGCATTCACAATAGCTCCTAATTTTGGAAGAACACAGCTCATGCAGTCTATTCTTCCGCGTGAATATTTAAACACACATTCTTTCACAATATAGTAAGAGTCTTCACCGTGTTGCAGCAGTCTCCATGCAAATGTATGGGAGCATATTCTCAGGTCGCGCAGTCTTCAGCAGTCTAAGCGAACAGTCTTCAAAGGGTCGCAGCTCTCACAACATGAGTCTCACGCTCAGGCTTCACGCAGGTCTCCTTCACGGCAGGCACACGCAGGCTTCAGGCTTCAACAAGCTTCAACGTTGATTGCAAGCAGCTCCAACGCAGGCTATCTCTAGTGCACGCTCAACGCAGGCTATCTCCAACTCTTCATCCGTGTGCCATCAGCATATATCAGTCACAATATTTTGCAGTCACGCAATATATATAATATCAGTCTTCAACATATGCATTATATTAATCTCCAGCACAGGCTCTTCAACGCAATAAATCAACGCATATATCAGTCACTTAATATATGTATGATATATCAGTCCCAGTCTTTAACATATATCACCACAAGCTTTCTTTGCTTGAAGGAGAAATCAGCAGCAATATGAATAGTGATAAGAAGTCCAAGTATAAGAAGGGAAGCTGGTTGATCTAAAAAGTAAGAGGGAGTTAGAATGGCTGTCGTTGGCTTGTCCTAGCTGTGATAATGCATGGTTCTGGCAATACGAGTGGGTAAAACATGGGACTTGTGTTTTAAAGAACCAATATGATTATTTCACTGCCGCTCTCCGGCTTAAAGGAAGCGTCTATCTTCTGGGTGTGATGGGGAACAATAACATTTACCCAGACGGGAAGAAATACAATTTGAGTGAAATCCTGCGTGTATTGGGAAATGTTACTGGAAATGGAGTGGGGATTGATGTAATAGAATGGAACAACTGTGTCAAGTTTATATATGTGTGGATAAGAACGCTTCCCATACCAATATCAGTCTTGCTGGTATTGTTTGGTATTGTTTCTCAATGCAGTCTCAAACTCAACATGCAAGAGGAGGAGGGCGATTCATTCAGCTAAGAAATTAGGGTTAGGTATACACTGATAGGTATACACCAAACTTATGAGCGTTAATTCATTTGTAATGAAAAACAGTAAAATTGAGGGCACGCAGGCTGGGTTTCTCATGCCACTGGCAGACTGACGGAGCATGCAGTCTGGCAATGGACTGGCAAGCAGAATGCCAGGAATGGGCAGATTGGCAACAGGCAGGAGTTATGCCAGTGCTCTGATACCACTTGTTGGTAATAACTCCCGATTCAATATATTACATACCCAAATGCATATATTTATACAATTTCATGGGATGGTTGTGTTTCACCTTCTGCCCAGCCTTTTCGTCTTCCTGACTATTTAGTTTTCTTTATTTATGTACAATAATCCCTAACGGATTATATTCTAACACTAGCAAAGTGACCATATCCATGACAATGCCTGCATTTAAATGGAAATTGCTTAGAATCGAGCTCCTGCACATGTCACTAGTCTGCTACTGTCAATTTAATTGCTTCAGGAAGCCCTACCTCCAGATCAAACTCTACACATATTCTATCACAATAATATAGGTCTCATGTTTCATCCCTATCTATGTACTTCCCCAATTTGTTTCCTATGGCTTCTAAAGACTCCAGGTTCCAGCAATGAAGAGGAAGATGTGGGAGTCTAACCCAAACAGGAACTGTTGAAGGCACATCTTGGCTTGGATCAAAATCTGGCGTCCACTTATTCAGATACAGCCCTTGAGGGGCCATGAAGTATGGACCATTTCGAAAAATTAAATCTCCGTCTTCTAAGTTTTCAAATAGAAATACATAGTATCCCTTACCTACCAGATGACTACATATGCCTTCCGAGATGAGGGGATTCCAATTTCTCTGAACCCATCCATCAATTACCTTGGGGGATGGCTAGAGACCTGTAAACTGACCAATAAGGCCCCGATCTGCAATATTCATAGCTTTCCAACAAGGGCGTTCTGCAGGTAAATCTACCGAAGGTATATTGTCTAATTTCTTGACAAAATTTTGTTGATTCTGACTAAGTTTCCTCTTGCTACTTGTTGCCACCAATATCCTGAAGGCATCAAGATCAGGGGGAGGGGAAGGATCCCCTCCTATTTCCATGGCTCTCAGATCTCTCACTCAAATTCGGCCTCTTGAAAAACACACACGCAGCCTTAGCAACGATGTTGTTCCTGGGTAAAAGATAAATCTCTGTAGCCGAATCAAGATTTCAAAAAAGAACAAAGCTCTGCAACTCTTGTTCACGATCCAAATCAACCTACAAAAAGGAAAACCCAATTTACCTGCTCGGAGATCCGTCTTCAAAATCGAAAAACCTACAAAAATTCAAGCTAGCACGATGCTCGCACTCTCCGGTAAACTAAGATCTATATTGAAGCAAGATGAAAATATAGCTTTATTCCATCATTACTTGGACTGTTGCTCTAAGAGTCCTCCCCTTATAATGGAGAAGGAGCTCTTATGTATACATGAGTTCTCCATAACAAATAACAAATGAAGATTCAAAATATCCTCAACAAATTCTTAAAAAATTGAAATTTCAAAACTAATTCCAAGATCTTTGCTAACTACATGCTATTTAGGATGCCTTTGATGTCAACTTCGAATTTAGGGAAGGACACTATATTAAAATAGTCAAATCTCATCCCAAATGTCTTCTAGCAAATTTTGACTTAGGTCCATCATATATTTGATAGAGATCTTCAAATCTATTTGGATAATCCAAGTATGCACTCACATACACCTCCATTTGCCACCTTTAATTTTCAAATAATTTAGCATCATGATTGGAGACATATCATAATAATAGAAATAATGGATTTATAAAAATCCATTACTCGTAATTAATATCTTTCTCCAAAGTTGGTGGTTAAAGGTAAATTTGAATTATTGACTTTTTGTAGCTTTTGTAGAGGATGTGCAACTCGGAAATTCTATAGAAGGATCCGCGACTTGTAGGTTCTATAGAGGATACATAGCTCGTAGGTTTTGTAGACTATAGAAGGTTTTAGAAACAATGTAATGGTTTTGTAGATACCTATAAAGGTTTTGTAGATACCTATAAAGGTTTTGTAGCTAATTACAAAGGTTCTGCAAACTTCACAATATACCTGTAGAGGATCTGCAACTGCTACAGAATTCCTTAAAAGATTTTCTAGCTACTTCCTAACAAATGAGTCAATATCCGAAGAAAATACATAATACACTAATTGTTGTTTGTGGAGCATGGTATTCCAGATTCATAAATGTTATTTCCCAGCTGTGTTTGTACATTAGTTTTACTATACACTCATCCTAGTAGGAGTGTGCGGTCGGACCAGTTTACGGGTGCATGGTATTGGGTGACACGTGGTATTTTCCCATGGTAATTCCCCTATAAAAGGAAATTATTGTACTACAGATGTGTATTGTATCACAACATTGTGAAAAAACGATCTCTGCGATTGTGTGAGAGAGTGAAGAGGAAGTGTTATAGGTGTGCTGCAAGTTGTATCCCTTCATTATGTTGGATGGTATATAATAAAGGACTGGCAATTTTTGTGTGGACGTAGCCCGTCTTGGGTGAACCACATTATATTGGTGTCTCTATTGTAACGTGTTTATGTGTTCTATATTTGCATCTTGTTATATTTTTATTGCTCTGCGATCCTATTTTTCTAACAATTGGTATGAGAGCGAAAGGTCTATTTGACCAGTAAACTCGTAAGAAAGAAGGGTTTCTAGTTCGAGTAGAAGCAATGACGGAAGAAGGAAAATTTTGGGTCAAGGAATTTAACGACAAAAACTACTTGTTATGGAAGATGCAGATGGAGGACTATTTGTACCAGAAGGATCTATTCTTACCATTGGGAAAAAAAGCAAAACAACTAGCGACTATGAAGGATGAAGAATGGGACATTCTTGACAGAAAGGCACTAGGAATAATATGGTTGTGCATGGCTTCGTGGGTGGCTTTTAATACTTCAAAAGAAAAGACAATGAAGGGTTTGATGAAGGCATTGGCTAAGCTATATGAAAAACATTTGGCTTCCAACAAGATATTTATAATTAATCATTTTTTTAATATGAAGATGTCACAAGGTGTATTTGTTGTTGACCATTTACATTATTTTAATATGGTTACTAATAAACTAAGTTACGTAGGAGTGATCTTTGATTATGAGGTTAGGGCTCTTCTAATCTTGTGCTCATTGTCAGAAAGCTAGAATGGTTTGGTCATGGTTGTAAGTAACTCTGTCTCTGGTTCAAACACTCTTAAATTTGATGATGTTGCTGGTGTTATTATTAGCAAGGAAATGCGAAGAAAAAACATAGGTAAGACATCAGGTAATGCATTGACCATGGAGAGCAGGGGAATACAAAGGGATAGAGGAAAAATCCCAGGTCATGACAACAATTCTAGAAATGGTAGATCCAAGTCTAGAGTGGGAAAGATAGATTGTTGGAACTGTGGAAAGAGAGGACATCTAAAGAAATATTGTGGAGCTCCAAAGAAGAATGGAGATGGGCGGTAGGAGACTACCAAGGGAGGTAATGTATTAGGTGTTGTGTTACAAGATGCTTTGATTCTTGCATTAGATAATAATAGGGATTTTTGGTTAGTAGATTAAGGGGATTCATGTCATGCTACACCTCATAGGAAATTCTTTCACGATTATGTTATAGGTGGTTTTGGACATGTTTTATTGGGTGACGAGAACCACGTAAAATTGTTGGAATGGTTATGGTATGGATTAAGTTAAATAATGGAAATAAACATATGTTAAAGGATGTAAGGCACATTCCTTCTATGAAAAGAAATCTAATCTCAACAAGGTAGTTGGGAGATAGCGATTGTTTGTCCGTTCGCAAAAATGTGGTGGAATAACACAAAAGGAGCACTAGTAATAGCAAAAGGAGATAGGATAGGTACGTTGTATTTATATCCTCATAATATAATACCCCAGTTTTGACCCCATGGTATTGAAATTGTACATGATCTATATATTATATTTGAATCATGGCAAGGAGCTCAAGGCTAAGGCCCTGCCATCGATTGGGTGTTTTTTGTATAGGTGATCAAGGTCGATGCCTATGGTTATGGTGCTGAGTTAGACACTGTATATTTTGATGTGTCATGTAACTATGCAATTAATAAAACACCACAACTAGTTCTTGGACTGCAACATGAAAGAGATGGGGATATGATTTCACAAGAAATAGGGAGGGCAGTTAATCAAACTCCTGAGCCAATAGGGTGAGACTAGATGTCAATGGCGGAACCCATGAATCCTCAGCTACCCATTTGTCCTTTGTCGTCGATCATTCATTTCTTCCAGAAGTTGGTTGAGGCAGTTAATGCCTTGGTCAAATCAAGGCATGGCAGTCTGATTGTGTATCTGAGCAAACCTGCAAGTCTACAATATGGGAAGTCATGTTCTTGCTTCTGAAGCAAGCAATCATGAGGATGTGTGCCCGTTCCATAATCCCGAGGTGCGCTGAACATTTTGATTATTCTTCCATCCCGTGTATTCATTTTTTGGGGGATAGTTCATTCACGATTATGCATGGTTCATCATCTAGAGTTGTAGAGTGTTTTGGTTTTAGCAGAGTGTTGCTACACGTTTCTGCAAAATGGAGCCTGTGTTGCTATGTTTTCCTTGTGGGTTGTTGTGATGTGCATCCCTGTTTTAGTCTGAAAGACTTAGGACTGGAAGAGTCCCGGAATTAGATGATAAACCTAGTGAAGAGAGGAACCTCACATATAGATCAAGAGGGGCTGACAAATATTTTATGCACACCCTGAAGAGCACTGGAAGGGAAGGCGTAGCCCAAGGGACTGTGGAGCATAGAAGGGAATGCTTCCTTGTGTTGGGTGTGTAGGTATTGTGGAATGCCAAGCTGGATAAGTCTAGTGTAGGTGTCCATCGCTTTGTGGTTGAACTCACTAGCTTAGCAATTCTACCTTTCCATTGCCTTAGAAACCTGATAAAACCAACTGTGGTTGGTTTGGCTGAATCATGGTGAGCATTTGACCAGGTGTGAGTCATCTCCTTAGGAGCCTAAGAAACCCAAATGTAGGTTGGTTTGATTATGTTATGATGTGTGCTGGCTATGTGTGAGCTTATTGTTCCCTAGTTCCTTATGGAAATCATGCCCAACTCGGGGGTGGCAGTGGTGTTAAGAGATTAATGAACACAATGGTCTATAGTTGGGTAGAATGTTGTAGCGACATAGCTAGTTGTGGGACAACTTCATCATTCAAGATAAGTATTATATGTTGTGTTATTTCTGCAATGTATTTGCTTACGAATGAAAGATTATGTTGAATGCTTATGAATGAGTTAAAGTAGAGGCTACTGTTGAATGAATGTCCTTACATTTGCATTTGTTTATTCCTTGTATGTTTCAATGCATTTTGCCTAAGTTCCTAGAGTCCAGAAGCCTGTTACAAAGTCATAATGCATCTGACTTAGTGTTTCCACCCCTTGAAATCATATTGGGGAAGGCGGAAGGAAGAAATCAGAGAAGAGAAGTAAAAATGGGGTAGAATGTTGGTTTTTCGATTCCTGGGATACGCTTACGGAAGGCGGGAGCGGAGAAAGAACCAAAAGCTCTAAGGAAAAGTTGGATTTTTCGCATCCTGAGCCGCAACGGAAAGGCGGAAGTTAAAAGAACAGAAAAAGGCTAAGGAAGAAAGTCAAGTTTTCGAACACTGAAGTCCGAAGTCTGAAGTCCGAGATCGGAAGTCGGGAAATCGACAGGTAAAGCAGCTATTCATGGGTTTCCGCAATCCGAAGTCGAAAAGCGGAAGATCAAAAGTTGGAATGCAGGAAACCGACGGGCAAGGTAGTAGTTTCGCGCATTTCTGCATTCCGAGGTTGGAAGGCAGAAATACAGAAAGTGAGAGATGAATAATTCACTCTGTCAAAATTTGGAGTTTCGAATTCTTGATTTTTGAGGTCGAAAAGGAGGAAAGCAGAAGTCGGAAGATGGGAGAGTGGTTAAACGTTTCTATTGAATGTTAATTTTTTGACTCCCGAGTTCTGAGGTCAAAAAGGCAGAAAGCGGAAGTCGGAATACAGAATAGTGGTTAAGTATCTTCATCGCACATTGTGCTCCCGGAAAGGACAGGTTCAACGCATAAAAGGTGTTTCTGGTAGCAGAAGGGATCTGTCAAGTGCGAAACGACTGTTAAAGTGGTTTCTAAGCCCTAGAATGAATGCTGAAGAGTGTTTTCATGGCCATGCCCTATGTTTCTAAAGAAGAACTACGATTCCTTAAGAATTTTTTTATTCCGCAATTTAATCGGGGTATGGGTACATGACATTATGGTATCAGAGCTAATGATTACAACTGTGGGCCTAGATGGGCCAAGAGGATAGCTTTTAGAGCTATTCGTTGAAGCATGGCAGCTCGTAGTGTATTGAAATTCTAAAATTTTTATGCAGCTAACAATGATGTTTATTAACACATTTTCTAGAGTCATAGTGCAGATTGGAAGAGTTGTTTTTTGGCTCAACCATGAGAACCTATAGGATGAATGCTGCACATGATCCCTATGGGTACGTGGATGATGCTATGGGGGAAAACATTCGATTTGGGAATGCTAAAATAGAACCAACAAAAGAAGATTTCAAGATACTCCCCCAGATTTTGCAGCCACCATGAGAAGCCTAAGGGTGGAGATGCAAAGCTACAAAGAAGATACTGAGAGAATGATTAAAGCTCGGGAAGAGCAGAATCAGCTGAATGCAGCGACGCTGCAAAGTTTGACAGACATTCATAAGCGGATGAACTTTTAGCATCAGACAATAAATCTGGAAGGAAGTAGGAGTGGTGCTAGAAGAAGAAAAAGGTCTTCTAGTGGATCATCTGACTCTAAAGGATCCACTAGGGGTACTAGGGGTACAAGTTCTTCTTCTCACATGAATAAGAAAAAAGAGGCACTACCATAACAACTCACTTGATGAATTCAATAAGGCTAAGCCTCCTACGTTTGATGGTGAGGTAAAGAACGGTCAAGAAGATGAAGCTTGGCTTCGTAGGATGAGAAAGTATTTCCAAGTCCAAGACTACTATAGAAATATGAAGGCTAGGGTAGCCATCTTCAATTTGTCTGGAAGAGCATCCATATGGTGGGAGCACTTCAGGCAAGTGAAGAAGATTAGTGAAAGGAATATTGTGTGGAAGCATTTCCATAAGTATTTCAAGTAGAAGTACCTCTCTGATAGGTACTATGATGATAAGATTAAAGAATTCCATGACTTGGGATTGGGGTCGCTGACCATGGAAGAGAATGCAAATAATCTCTTGGAATTGTTAAGGTATGTCATATATATCAAGGATGATAAAGTAAAAATCCGGCGCTTTCTAAGTGGGATACCTTAGTATTACAAAGACATAATTGAATTTGATGAACCTAGAACTCTAGAAGAGGCTATCATGAAGGCTAAGTATTGTTATGATCGGAATAAAGGAAAACCTGATATCCGTAAGGCATGGAAGGACAATAGGAATGAGAAGTATGACCAAATGAAGAAAGGTTTCAAATCTTCTCTTTTTCAAAATCAACAAAGGAAACCATCACAAGCCATGACTCAGCCAACTAGAGTGATGGGAGACAGGCCAAGAGATCCATAGGAGATCATAGAGAAACTCTATCATTGGGGATGTGGAGGACCCCATCTGTGTAGGAACTATCCGCATCGAAATGGGAATGTGAGTCAATCTCACAACATTCAAGAAGCGAAAATTGTGGGCCAAGTGGCAAGGATCGTTCCTAAGATTTATGCAGTATTGGAGGACTGCCAGGAAGATCATCAGTCAATTGTGATTGAAGTGTAAGGTAAGATTGATGAGCAATCTGTTTCTATTTTGATTGACCCTGGTTCTACTCACAGTTATATTACCCCGAGAGTCTTTGAGATTTCTACCTTTAAGAAGTTACATCATAGCAAATCATGGTTAGTTCAGCTAGCCACTGGGACTAAGAGAAAGGTTAGTGAAGTGGTAGAGAAATGTCCATTGGTTATGGATGGATTGGTCACTTATGCAGATCTGAATGTTCTACCACTTGGATCCTATAATGTTCTCATTGGAATGGATTGGTTGGAAGCTCAGAGAGTGAAGCTTGACTGCTATAATAAGACTTTTGAATGCATGGATGAAGAAGGAAATCTAAGGGTTGTAAGAGTCATTCCAAGGGTGATCTCTTTTAGGAAGATTTCAGAAATCCAACTGAAGAAGTTATGTAAGAAAGGTTGGAGATTGGATGAAGCTCATGTTTTGGAGGCAGCATAGAATGAAACTCCTAGGTTGGAGGACTTTCATGTGTTGTAGGAATTCAATAACGTTTTTCCTGATGAAGTTCCAAGACTTCCTCCAAAAAGAGACATTGATTTTACAATTGACCTTGTGCTAGGAGCAGCACTAGTGTCCAAGACACCCTACAGGATGAGTACACCATAATTGCTAGAGTTGAAGATGCAACTGCAAGAGTTGATGGAGAAGAAGTATATCAGGCCAAGTGTGTCGCCTTGGGGAGCACTAGTGTTGTTTGTGAACAAGAAAGATGGTACACTCAGGTTGTGTATTGATTACAAACAATTGAACAAAGTCAATGTGAATAATAAATACCCTTTACCTTGAATTGATGACATGTTTTATCAAATGAGAGGAGCAAAGGTATTTTCCAAGATTGACTTGAGGTCTGGATGCCATCAGGTAAGAATCAAGGATGAAGATATTCATAAGACATCCTTCTGTTGGAATATATTATATTCCTTGGAAGATAATAATGTCTTTGTAATATGTCGGAAGCTGTGTACAACCTTATGTAAAAGAGTAATACATTTAACCCATAGTTATATGGTGGTGTATTTACTTGTGTAGAGTATTTGTCCATGGTATTGTATTAAGAGATGTTATTT
>LPNX010804934.1:342008-422924 GCA_001517045.1 Pseudotsuga menziesii
CACCTTCATAACAAGGTATGGACGCTATCAGTTTGTAGTGGTACCATTTGGTCTCACAAATGCACCACCTACATTTATGTGTCTCATGAATAGTGTTTTCAGCAAGTATTTGGGCAAGTCTGTTCTTGTTTTCCTTGATGGCATTCTTATTTATTATAAGAATGAGGAAGAGCATGAAGAAAATTTGATACTGACATTGAAATTGTTAACAGAGCATAAGCTATATGCAAAGTTGAGCAAATGTGACTTCTATAAATATAGGATTCATTATTTGGGTCACATTATCTCAAAGGAGGGCATATCTATGGACCATGAAAAGATTGAATCCATTCTGATTTTTCCAACCCCAATAAATGTGACATATGTGAGGTCTTCTATGGGACTTGCATGATACTACAGGAGGCTCATTCAAGGATTCTCCAAGGTTGCACAATCAATCACTTCTTTGCAAAAGAAGGGGATAAAGTTTGAATGCACACCGAGATGTGAATAAAGCTTCCAACAGTTGAAGAATCTTCTTACAAGTGCACCAATTCTGAAGATTGCAGACCTAGAAAGAGACTTTGTGGTGTTTACTGATGCATGTAATCAAGGACTTGGAGGACTTCTAATGCAAGACAACCATGCGGTATGCTATGAATCAAGAAACTTGAAAGATCATGAGAAGAACTATGCTACTCATGATTTAGAACTTGCAGCCATAGTACATCCTCTCATGATATGGAGGCATTACTTAATGGGCATAAAATTTGAGCTAAGGACAGACCATTGTGGTTTGAAGTACTTGTTTGATCTGCCAAATCTAAATGCTAGCTAAGCTAGACGGCTGGAGTTTTTGTGTTAATTTTATTTTGAGATCAAACACATAAAAGGAAAAGAAGATAAAGTGCCTGACGCACTCAGCAGGAAGGTGCATGTGGAATCTCTTAGTATTTGTGAGTCAGATTTGAAACAGTAGATTGTTGATCATACTGTTGAGGACGAAATGTATGTGCAGATCAAGGACAAGTTACAACAACAAATCTTTGAAAAGAAGTATGAGGGATATAAATTGGAAGAAGATGGGCTTCTTACTTATAAGAACATAATTTATATTCCAAATGTACAGACTCAAGGAGAGTTGTTATGGATGAAATCCATCAAGCTCCATATTCCAGTCACCTAGGATATTAGAAAACAATTGCTACAGCTAGAAACTAGTATTTCTGGCAAGGAATGAAAAACGACATTGCTAAGTATATATCTAAGTGCATGAAATGTCAACAGGTGAATGTTGAGCATCAACACCCAACAGGTTTGTTGTATCCTTTTCCAGTTCCAGAATGGAAATGGGAAGTTATTTCCATGGATTTCATTACAGGATTGCCAATGACTTGGAGGCAACATGATTCCATAACGGTTGTGGTGGATAAGTTGACAAAGGCATCACATTTTATACCGGTTAAGTCCACATTTAGTACTGATGCCCTTGCAAAAATCTTCATAAAGAATATTTTCAGATTGCATGGATTACCTAAGGCAATAGTCTATGATAGGGATCCCAAGTTTACTTCCAATTTTTGGAAGGGTTTGTTTATAGATTTGGGTACAAAGCTGAACTTCAACACCCCCTACCATCCTTAGACTGATGGAGAGAGAGAGAGAGTGAATCAGGTGCTTGAAGACATGCTTCGCATGTATGTGATGGACAAACCAACTAAATGGGAGGATTATTTACACTTGGTATAATTTGCATATAATAATGGACAGCAAGCATCCTTGGGGATGGGTCCATATGAAGCTTTGTATGGAAGAAGGTGTAGGACACCTATGACTTGGGATAATCGAGTGAACATGATTGTGCTTGGTCCATAATTGCTCAAGGAAATGGAGCAAGAGGTTGCAAAGATTAGGCAGAACCTGAAAGCATCCCAAGATAGACAGAAAATATATGCAGACAAACATAGAGTGCAAAGAGAGTTCAGTGTTGGGGACCATGTTTACCTCAGAGTGAGGGCAAGGAAGGGTTCCTTGAAGCTTGGATGTTGTGCCAAGCTGTCACCTAGATACTGTGGGTCGTTTGAAGTGCTTGAAAGAATAGGGCCAGTTGCATATAGACTTGCATTGCCTGGTGCCACTGGAGCTCATAATGTTTTTCATGTTTCTTTGCTTAAGAAATATGTACATGATCCTAACCATGTGATCAATTTGGATGTGATCCAAGTGTAATCCTAGGTAGAGTTCAAAATCGAGCCATTGTGGATCCTCTACAGGAAGGTCACAGTGCTTCGGAATCGAGCCATTGGATAGGTGAAGGTGTAGTGGGAGCAATACAGTCCTGAAGAGGCTACGTGGGAGCTGGAGGATGCCATGCGATTGGCACAACCATTTTTGTTCAATTTTGAAAAGCAACGAGGACAATGCTATTGTAAGGGGGAGGGGAATGTAATACCCTATTTTTTGACCCCATGGTATTGAAATTGTATAAGATGTATATATTATATTTGAATCATGGCAATGATATCAAGGCCAAGGCCTTGCCATTGATTGGGTGTTTTGTGTATATGTGATAAAGGTCGATGAATATAGTTATGTTGTTGAGTCAGACACTGTATATTTTGATGTATCATGTAACTATAGAATTAATGAAATACCATAACTAGATATGGGACTGCAACGTGAAAGAGATGGGGGCATGATTTCACAAGGAATAGGGAGGGTCGTTAGTCAAACTCTTGAGCCAATAGGGTGACACCGGATGTTAATGGGGGAACCCAGGAACCCTCAGGTACCCTTTTGTCCTCTGTCCTCCATCATTCATTTATTCTAGAAGTTGGTTGAGGCAGTTAATGCCTTGGGCAGAGCAAGGCATGGCATTTTGATTGCATGTCTGAGCAAACCTGCAAGTCTACAGTCTAGGAAGTCGTGTTCTTGCTTCTGAAGCAAGCAATCGCGGGGATGCATGTTCGTTCTATCATCTAGAGGAGCGCTAAACATTTTCATTATTCTTCCATTCCGTGGATTCATTTTGGGGGGGATTGTTCATTCATGATCGTGCATGGTTCATCAACCAGGGTCATAGAGCATTTTGGTTTTAGCAGAGTGTTGCTAAATGTTTCTACAAAGTGAAGCCCATGTTGCTGTGTTTTCCTTGTGCGTTATTGTGATGTGCATCCTTGTTTTGGTCTGAAAAAAAATAGGAGTGGAAGAGGCTCAGAATTAGTTGATAAACCTAGCGAAGAGAGAAACCACAGAGACATATCAAGAGGGGATAGTAAATGTTTTATGCACACCCTGAAGAGCACTAGAAGGAAGGCATAACTTGAGGGAATGTGGAGTAGAGAAGGGGATGTTTCTTTGTGTTGAGTGTGTAGGTATTATGGAATGCCAAGCTGGATAGATATAGTTTAGGTGTCCATAGCTCTGTGGTTGAGCTCACTAGCTTAGCAATTATACCTTTCCATTGACTTAGCATCCCGATAAAACCAACTATGGTTGGTTTGGCTAAATCATGGTGGGAATTTGACAAGGTGTGAGCCATTTACTTAGTAGCATGAGAAACCCAACTGTAGGTTGGTTTGAATGTGTTATGATGTGTGATAGCTATGTGTGAGGCTGTTGTTCCCTAGTTCCTTGTGGAAATCATGCCCCACTTGAAGGTGGCAGTGGTGTTAAGAGATTAATGAACACACTGGCCTATGTTTGGGTGCAACATTGCAGTGATATAGCTAGTTGCGGGACAACTTTATCATTCAAGATAAATATTCTTTGTTGTGTTATTTATGCAATGTATTTACTTATGAATGAAACGATTATGTTGTTTTTATGAAAGCAATCGAAGCAAGTGTGCTTCTTGTTATCAAAGGATCATCAACATATAATACTATGATCAGAATATTACCATCATACTGCTTCAAATATACATTAGGATCAGATTTTCATCTCTGGAAGTTTTGTGAGAGCAGAAGGCATCCATTTTGGCATACCAAGATCTTGGGGCATGTTTCAACCCATACAATGATTTCTGCAAATTACACACTAAGGAAGGCTCTGATGTATACCCTTTGGGCTGCTTCATGTATATTTCCTCATTCAAGTATCTATGAAGAAAAACACTCTTGACATCCATGTGATGCACCTCCCAATGCTTGGATGCGGAGATGGACAAAACTAGTCTTATAGAATCCATCTTTGCCACTGGTGCAAAGGTCACATGATAGTCCACTCCTTGGACATGGGAGAACCCTTTTGCAACTAGTAGTTCTTTGTATTTGCAGGTTGTTCCATCTGCAGCAACCTTTGTCTGATATACCCACTTGCATTGAACCAATTTCCTCCCAGGTGGAAGGGAAACTAGCTCCCAACTTGAATTTTTTCAAAGAGAATTAAACTCGTCGTCCATAGCATCCTGTCATCTTGGATATTTTCGAGCATGGTAGTAAGGCTTAGGATTTGACCCAATCATTAAATAATAGGTCTCGGATAGCAATGAATCATGACAAAAGAGCGCAATACCTGCTCTTTGAAAACAAGGCCGGGTTCTTCTTGGATCAGCAGGATTTCCAATGTTTGTCCCAACGGAAGAAAGTGTCTTGTTTTCCCAAATTGGGATATGAGGTGACACACTAGAATATGATTATGAACCTGATATATTTTGGTCACTAATATCAGATATTAGATATGCAAAATCAGAGCCTTCACTCCCACTTTGATTACCCAAATGATCAGTAGAATGGGAGGGAATTTCAACATATTTTTCTTCAACTAGTTCTACCTCTTGTAGAGGTTCTTCAAAAGAGACACTCCTGTTGATGTATTTGTAACTTTGGAATGTATTCACTTGTATATTTTATTTATTATACCTCGATGTTTATTCCCGGAAGTATCTGTAATCTAAACAAGTAATGTAAAGTCATAGAGGGTAACCCTCCCTATTGTTCAGGGGTTAAAGTCCCTGCAGTTGTGGGGCCCTGGGGTTATTAAACTATCCTAGAGAAGTCGGCCCTAGGTGAGTTATTGTAAGTCAGGGAAATAGTCCCCACCATTGTGTTAAGGTTAACCCTCCTTGTTGATCGAAGGGGAAAAGTCCCCACAATTGTGGGGCACTAGGGTTATTAGACTCTCCTAGAGATGTCGGCCCTAGTAAGTAATTTTTAAGTGAGGCTGACATGTTCGAGTGGACATTAAGTGAAGGAAAGAATATAAATAGAGAGTGAGCCTCTCTATTTATCACACACACTCACTCACTGGGGCACATGAGTGAGAGAGAAGAAGCTCTATCAAGTGAGAGAGAGAACAAGCTGTTGGAGATCATCTTTATGTTTTCGAGTTTTACTGCTACCATTGGTGCTCATTCCATCTCTGAGGAAGTTGTGGGGTTTTCTCCTTTATGGTTTGCCCGAGGAAAATTCTTTGTGTCTCTTGTCTCGTGTGTTTATTGCTGTGCATGTTATTCTCTCAGATAAGATCCTAAGATAATGCTAGATTGAATGATAAAAATCTAACATGGTATCGGAGCTAACCTGAGAAGAAGACATTGTGCAGCTACAGAAGCTAGGGATTCTTACTTTTTTGGTCTCTCTCCACTATCCATAAGCAAAAGTATGCTAGGATGACTCTCCATTGAAGGGTGCATCATTCTGTCCAAGCAGAAATTGATTCCAGACATTTTCAGTTTTTGGTGCGGGAAATTAGGGCTTTTTACAGAAGAGGAATTTTTGAGTGAGCCCAACATAGGATTTCTCTCCTCATCAAAATGAAAGTTTAGAGACCTCGGTCAATATTTTTGGTTGGGTGAAACTCCAGGAAAGTCAAAACCTAGTTTGACCACTGGCCAGAAAAACCCTAAATACTAAAAATGATAAGTTTGGTACATTTGCTATATCTCGGGATTGATGAAGTCTCAGGGGCTGAAACATTCACAGGATGAATATAGAATCTTGATGTACACTTTGTCCAAGTTTCAGTCTCAGATTCACTATATTCTAGGAGATATGATCCCTCCAAGTTAGTGTTCCAACCTCTTTTAGGATTCATCCCTAAACAAGACACCTGGGGAGAATTGATATATCTTGGGACACAGAGGTCCAAATGAAAATTCTCAAGATTTTCCAGAAAGGGAATGGACTATACTTTCTGTGGTACAAGGTTCAGACACAGAAGATGAAACAGTGACATGTGGCAATCCATAGAACTTCGCCATGTTGAACAATCCTGAAACAGGTCACCATGGGAAAACGATTATAAGTCCCAATTGGTGAAACCAATTCTGATGAAACCTATGGTGTTAGAACATTGATGGAAGAGGTTACCTCAATAGGAAATTTCAGACACAGAAGAGCAGTAATTTCATAGATACTGCAGAAACAGTAGCAGGCATTTCTGCTGAAAAAATTGGTAAACTAGGGCTTCCTGTTCCGAGAGCTTCCCTCCACTGTTTTTAAAAAATGAGTACATTGGACAACTCACCTTGAAGAGGTCTATCTTTATATCTAATCAGATGTGAAAGATTCCAAGTTTTGAAAAATAGTGTTTCTCTAGCAAACCCTAGATCAGCCAGCTTCGGAACTAGGACGGACACCTCAAATCGATAAGATCTAATCTTTTGCTATTTTCATTTGAGGTTCTCCTTTCAAAGTGATCTATCAAATCAACTTGATGATAAGCTTGGTGAATTTGACAAGTTCCAGGCATGGAAGTATATGATCTCTCTGAATAAAATGAATTGGACACCTACATAAGTGGAGAGGTTCTAGTTCCAGAGGGAGATGAGGCTAAAAGGCTTTATACAAGAAGAACTTGGTCAAGGCCAAGAAGATCATTGTTGATTCAATCAAGGATCACCTTATACCACAAGTGTCTTCCCTAAAAACACTGAAATAGATGTTTGATTCCTTAACCAAGCTATTTGAAGGAAAGAACATAAATCGAAAGACGACTTTGAGAAAATAGTTAAAGAATGTGAAGATCCAGAATGCAGAGACCATACAGTCATACTTTACAAGGGTCTCTCAAATCAAAGAACAACCTGAAGCAGTAGAAGAAGAAGTGGAGAATGCAGAAGTGGTGATAACCACCTTGAATGGCTTCCCGGGATCATGGAATTCATTCATTCAAGGAATGTGTTCCAGAAGGAAGTGATTACTTTCAACATACTCTGGAAAGAGCGTACAAAAAAAGAAGATCGACTTGTAATAAGAGAAGAGGAAAAGGGAGCAACTGAAGATCAAGCTCTCACGATTCAAAGAAGATCCCTCAAGTAGTGAGGAATATGAAGGACTCAATTCTTGAAGAGCCTCTTATCCATTTTGAGCATTTGGATAAGAAATGATGAAGTCATGAATGAAGAAGATGATGAAGCTAAAGGCTCAAGAAGGAGTCTACCCATGAAACAAATAAATATAAGCATTTCATGATATTGTTTTGTTATGCATTTGTTTATATTCAGTCGATGTATTATGCATGATAGAATTTTTGCATTAATGATATTATACTACTAATACACATGTTATGGGTAAGTAGCTCATGGTGCTATACAAATCTCCATTGCTACTTATCTAGAATGAAACCTCTTTGCTGACATATTGGCTTAGTGCAGAATCTCAATGTTGTCCTGGTAGAGATGGAAGGCATCTAGAAAAGTTTCCGTGAGATATGGATGAATGTTATATTGGCTAAAATAGTTGCATGATCATATATTTATGCATAAGAATTTGCCATTATGAATATGCCTTATGAAATGTTTCTAACCATACAAATGCATTTTACTTGTAGGAAAGATCGCGTAAAATGGCCTACAAGCAAAGAAGGATGAGACTTGTCCCGAAGAACAAGTGACGACAGTTCAAGATGAAGAATAATATGACGAATGTAGCGAAATCATTGATGTAGAACCTTCCAGCTATGAAGAAGTAACCAAGAAGAAAGGGAAGACTAGTTCAAGAAGAATGATGTCTATAATGCAGCATCGAGACATGAAAGGAAGTCCGTAGTATCTTCCATATGGATCTACAAGTTTCATCATGTAGTAGATGGAAACATCGTGGGATACAAGGCAGGATTCATAGCATGAGGCTTCTCACGAAAAGAAGGCATAGATCACGAAGAGACATTTGCATCCAGTGGGAGTTGAGGCACATGACAGGTAGACTCATGTATGCAAATTAAAGAAGGCCTTGTATGAGCTCAGAAGACACCCATGGGATGACACATACATGAGGAGCTTGAAGATCACCTAGAGTGATGAAGATCTTAACCTTTGCTACAAGGTCGAAGATGAAAGCCTATAGAGGATAACAAGCTCATAGATGGGTGCGAGAAGAACTTTTGAAAAGGTTCAAGATAGAGGATCTTGGTATCCAATGATCCTATATGGATACATAGAATATTAGTAGCAAAGGAAGCTACTTATCACTCCATTACAGAATGCTTTAGTTCATAGAGTACAAAAGACAGAGGGAGTATGATGCTCCACTTCAGAGGGAGTGACTGCAGAAGATCCTGAGGTTCGACATGATACAACAGGATGGATAGCTTGGTGATGGCTCTACGCTTTACTGAGAGTAAAATGGATTCCAACCTTTTCTTCAAGGTTGAAGGTGGAAGACAAGCGATGCTCCTGTTATAAGTCGATGACTTGTTCCTGACAGAAAAGAGGAACTCATTAAAGTTGCAAGAAGGAGACTTGCTGCTGAGTTCGAGATGAAGGACTTGGATATGATGCACTACTTTCTAGGCATGGAGGTATGGCAGAATGCAGATGGAATATCCCTATGGACAAGGGAAGTATGCAATAGAGATCCTGAAGAGGTTCAGGATGATGGACTGCAAGGCCATGTCCACACCTATTGCATCAAACCTGAAGCTATTGAGTGATGCTTCATCAGAAATGGTTGATGCTACGATGTATCGTTAGATGATTGGTTCATTGATATACCTGACAGATACGAGACCAGATATTTGCTTTACTGTGAACACATTGAGACATGTTCACCTGATGGTTGCAAAGGGTACATTTGAGTATGGGCTTAAGTATGATACGAATCAGAAGATTAACCTGGAAGGTCATGTTGATTCAGATTGGGCAGGCAGTGCCATCGATAGGAAGAGCACTTGAGGGTGTTGCTTCAGTATGGGATCAGGTGTGATCTCTTGGGTTAGCAGGAAACAGTCCCGTGTGGCACTGAGTACAGGTGAGCAGAGTATGTCGTAGCTTGTTCAACTAGTTGTGGGGCAGTATGGCTGAGGAAGATATTGTTTGACTTATTTGATATCCAGTTGGATGCTACTTGTATATATTGTGACAACTAGAGTTGTGTGAAGTTTTTTGAGAACCCGATGTTCCATGACAAGTCAAGGCATATCGAGATCAAATATCACTATATCAAGGATATGGTGCAGAGAGGAGTAGTGACGTTCCAGTATGTTGCGACGGACAAACATATAGCTGATGTGTTGACGAATCCATTGGCCAAAGTGAAGTTTGAGTACTTCAGGGAGAAGCTTGGTGTTCTCCAGATCGAAATTACCTCCAAGGGAAAGTGACAAGTCTATGAGCCATTCTAACATGGTGAGAGGATTGGTTCCTTCCATGGTCAGATGTAAGGGCTGAGCCATTCTGTCATGGTGAGAGGATTGGTTCCTTCCATGTCAGATGTGAGTGTTAAGCCATTTTGAGGTGACTGTGAGATGTGTTCTCACATGATCAGATATAAATGTTGAATGCCATTGTCTGGGAGAATGGAGGCACCTGGTTAGTTACCATGAATACTCAGCCTAGAGCTAAGAGCCATTCTGATATGACTGTGGGATGTGTTTTCACATGATCATATATAAGTGCAGGGCCATTCTGATGTGATTGAGGGATGTGTTCCCACATGATCAGATATAAGTGTTGAAGTCCAATCTACAGGAGAATGGAGGCACCTGGTCAGTTACCAGGAATCCTCAACCTAGGGCTGAGAGCCATTTTGATGTGACAGTGGGATTGGTTCCCACATGATCAAATGTAAGTGTAGAGCCTTTCTTTGGATGGTAGATGGTGTGTCCTGCCATGCCAGTAGATATAAGTGTTGAGCCCTTCCTTGGATAGTAGATAGTGTGTCCTACTATGCCAGAGGATATAAGTGTTGAGCCCTTCCTTAGATAGTAGATGGTGTGTCCTGCTATGGCAGAGGATATAAGTGCCATGCCTTTCTATGGATAGTAGATGGTGTGTCCTGCTATGGAAGTAGATGTAAGTGCTGAGCCTTTCCATGGATGATAGATGGTGTGTCCTATCATGGCAGTGGATGTGAGTGCTAGGCCTTTCTGACATATATGACTGGATTGGTTCCTCTCATTGTCAAATGTGAGTGTTGGGCGTGCCTTTCTGTTGGGCGTGCCTTTCTGACATGGTGTTGGATGTGTTCCTCTCATGGTCAGATGTAAGTGTTGGGCGAGCCATTCTTACTTAGGGTCAAATATAAGCACTGAAGAAGACCTACATGGAGGCTAGGCCTATAACCAGCATGAAAAAGGGCTAGCTTTGAAGAACTTCCTGTGATGAGAAGAATCAAGAGATAGCACCAGTTGATCGAGATGGCAGAAGCAGTGATGGTGATGATCCATTGATGATCCAGCTTTGACGATGATCCAGTGATGATCCAACTTTGATGATGATCCAGTTTCAATGATGATCTCATGGTCAGATGTAAGTGTTGGGCGAGCCATTCTTACTTAGGGTCAAATATAAGCACTGAAGAAGACCTACATGGAGGCTAGGCCTATAACCAGCATGAAAAAGGGCTATCTTTGAAGAACTTCCTGTGACGAGAAGAATGAAGAGATAGCACCAGTTGATCGAGATGGCAGAAGCAGTGATGGTGATGATCCATTGATGATCCAGCTTTGACGATGATCCAGTGATGATCCAGCTTTGATGATGATCCAGTTTCAATGATGATCTAGTGATGATCCAGAATTATGATGATCCAGTGATGATCTAGACTCGAAGATGATCCAGTAATGATCCAGATCCAGTGATGATCCAGACTTGGTGAAGATGACTTGATGATGATCTAGATGATACAGAGAGGAAGACTTGTGCTGATAAATTGTGTCAAAAGAATACCTTCCTAGTTAAGAGGGAGTGTTGATGTATTTGTAACTTTGGAATGTATTCACTTGTATATTTTATGTATTGTACCCCGATGTTTATTCCGGGAAGTATCTGTAATGTAAACAAGTCATGTAAAGTCATAGAGGGTAACCCTTCCTATTGTTCAAGAGTTAAAGTCCCCGTAGTTGTGGGGCCTTAGGGTTATTAGACTATCCTAGAGAAGTCACCCCTAGGTGAGTTATTGTAATTCGGGGCAATATTCTCCACCATTGTGTTAATTTTAACCCTCCTTGTTGATCAGAGGGGCAAAGTCCCCACAGTTGTGGGGCACTAGGGTTATTAGACTCTCCTAGAGATGTTGGCCCTAGTAAGTAATTGTTAAGTGAGGTCGATATGTTCGAGTGGACATTAAGTGAAGGAAAGAATATAAATAGAGAGTGATCCTCTCTATTTATCACACACATACTCACTCACTGGGGCACATGAGTGAGAGAAAAGAATCTCTCTCAAGTGAGAGAGAGAGAACAAGCTGTTGGAGATCATATTTATGTTTTGGGTTTTACTGCTGCCATTTGTGCTCATTCTATCTCTGAGGAAGTTGGGGGGTTTTCTCCTTTTTGGTTTCCCTGAGGAAAATTCTTTGTGTCTCATGTCTCTTGTGTTTATTGATGTGCATGTTATTCTCTTAGATAAGTTCCTAAGATAATGCTAGGTTGAATCATAAAAATCTAACAACTCCTTTCAATGAATATCTGTTTAGTTCTGATATTCATAAGTTTGAATCCCTTAGATTCTTTTGGATATCCAATGAACAAACATTCAATACTTTGCGGTTGCAAAGATTTCCTCTTGTCAAGCAGAATTCGAGCCCATGCAGTGGACCCAAAAAACTTGAAATTTGACACATCCATCTTGTGTCCAAAATAGGATTTGAAAGGAGTTTTTCCTTTCAAGGAAGAGTGAGGGAGTATGTTCTGAATGTGTGCAGAAACATTCATGGCCTAAGCCCATACGTTTGCAGCTAAACCTTTGGCTTCCAACATGTAGGTAGTCATCTCTTTGAGGGCTCAGTTTTTCCTTTCTGCTACACCATTTTGCTAGGGTGTGTAGGGAATGGAGTGTTGGATTTGGATCCCACTGTCAGCACATATTTGCAGCAATTCAGACTTGATATACTCTCCTCCATTATCATATCTGAGAGACTTTATCTTCCTCCCAGAGGAATTCTCAACAGATGCTTTGAACTCAGTGAATCTTTCTAATACTTCAGAATTTTTCTTTAGGAAGAAAACTCAAGTGTATCTAGAGAAACCATCAATGAAGGTAAGTACATACCGTGAACCACTCATGGATGTTGTAGCCATGGGTCCACTGATATCATAATCAATCATCCCCAAAATTCTTTTTGCATGGATTGCCTTTCCCCAATCAAACTTGTGCTCAGGGTGTTTGCCGACAATACAACCTTTGCAAATTCCACTGGAAGTTTTGATGGTTGGGAGGCCTTCAACCATGGAATTTTTTTGAAGTTGCTACAAGTATTTGAAGTTCAAATGACCAAATCTCTCATGTCATAGCCTAATGAACTCATTCCCATGAGTCAGAAGAGCAGTGGGCTTTGCATCCTCCACAAACTGGGAAAACTCAGAGGCCTTAGCATGATGGTTTGCTATGTCTGTTGAAACTAGCTTCTCGGATGCAATCCCTATGATTTCAACATCATTCGGGCTGAAAGTAACACTCTTGGGCACTCCGATGTGAATCATTTGATATACACTCAATAGATTGGATGCCAAGGAGGGTACACACAGAACATCAAAAAAGCTGCCATGTTCAAATTTTACAGTACCTTTGCTTTTGAAATGATATGAGAATCATCTCCCATGTGGATGGGAATGCTTTTTTCGGTGTCCAGGGATGAGAAGGATTATTTGCTTGCCATCATGTGATTCGAAGCTCCATAGTCTATGCGGAGAGCTTTGGGCTTTGAGGTGCTTTCCATGAGGGCATGTCCTGTTTCTTGTTGGATATCCCAATCTTGATTATCTCTCTTCCGAACACTCTCTGAAAGATTGATATTATTCCTCTCGAGGAGAAGATTCATCTCATCAATATTTTTCTTCATGCAGGCATGTTAAGGGTGAAATCCCTTCCCGCAATAGGAACACTTCACTTTCTGTTTGCCTTGCTTTCCTTTGTTCTTGTGTTTTTTTGAGTCGAAAAGCTCTTCTTGCGCTGGTTCTTCTCTTTTGGCTTCAGAGCGTCAAACTTCTTTTGATTATTCTGTTTTCCTTTATCCTTCAAATGTTTGGACCCCGAAGCAAACAGTGCTTGATCTTTTGAGGATCTAATGATCCCCATCTGCACAAGCTTGTCATGCTCATTTGTGAGGGACTCAATGAAGGCATTGAGAGAAGGCATTTTCCAATTTGGGATTGTTAGCTTCCCAATATAGAATGTGGAAACAAAAACTGAATAATACGAACCAAGTTTTGAGAGGATGACTCGGATGAGTTGATCATCATCCTTCTCAACCTTGCACTACTTTAACCGGAGCACTAAGTGCTTGAATTTTGTGAAGAAATCATTGATAGTTTCGTAGTTGCCTGGATTCAGGGAATTCCACTCATTCTCTAGCTGATAGATCCATAGATCATCTTGCTTATAAAACAAGGCAGCAAGCTTATCCCAAATCTCCTTCAGTGTCTTCAATCTCGTGATGTGGAAAAGAAGATCTAAGGAAATAGACAGACACGAGAAACCATAAGCATCATCCAACTTATTCCAGTACTTTTCCTTCTCAACAACATTTATTGGCTTTGTTTTTGTGTTCATTGTGACTTTGTAGAGTCCTTTTGAACGGAGCTAAATCTCCACGTCCTCCTTCCATTGGTGATAAATGAAAGGAGTAAGAGGATTCAGAGAAGAAGCCATGAATTTGATGTAGCGAATGCAATGAAGGACCTATAGAAACTTGCAAACAACACAAAAAGGCCACCATAAGGTCGAACAACCTACACTTTTCAGGTTTTCATGACACCCAGTTTAGTGAATCAAGCAAGCTTGATCAACAATTCCTTTGCTTAGGACTTATGGGGTAAACCTTTGGCTTCTGGTGCAGTGCTGGAATTTTTGAGCCTTTGGATCAAATTGCATGCTAGATCCATCCAAATTATTGTTTTTGAAGAAGAGCTTCATCCCTCCGTGCCTCTAATACAATGTGAAATTCAGTCACAACAATCTTAATACTAAAGTAGATCTTACAGAAGATTCATGACAATTTTACGCATGAAAATGACATAACAGTGTTGCAATAGGAGGTTGCAGCTATATATTATCAATAATGAATAAAATCAGATGGTACAATGCCATACAATTTGCATGAATGCAAGACAATTTGAATTCACTAGAGGTCATTTGAATTGCATGGATGGGTGTAGCTTAATGGTTCGCTAGCCATACTGAACACACCAGTCAACCACTATTCTAGCCATGATTGAGTCTAACTGAGTCCTAACTTAATCTAAGTGCAATAAATGATCGAGTCTAACTGAATAGAACTCAGCTTCATGTCAATTAGTAGGTGGGGGCACATCACTAACTCAAGTCAGCTCTAATGAAGTGAGCTGAACTGAAACTAGAAACCAGAAGTTGTTGGAGGCGCATTAACTCACTCCAATTCACTCAAATAAGCCCAAAATAGACAATGACATGAGGGAGGCACCTTTCCAACTCAGATTAATTGATTGTTAGGTGAAACAACATTCAGTTAACTAATTGGTGCACTTATGACAAGCATATCACCCCATATTTGCTCCCTGATTAAAGAAGAAATCTTAGTTAGCCTCCCCAGTTGAAGGAGAAGGCTTAGTTGGCCTTCCTGATTGAAGGAGGCATGGGTGTGCTTATGCTGATGCCATGAGTGTGCTGGTGTGTTGATGTTGATTCCAATTCAAGTCAATAAACTTACGATAATGGGTAATTAGGCCTAAATTGACAAAATAGGTGTGTGGGTTGGATAATGACTCCAACAACCACTACAGACCCATTTTCGACTACTTTTGCATATGAAATTCTTAATGAAGTTGCATGCCACGAGTATTATTCATTTACAGAAGGATTCTCGGGATATAACCAAGCACCCATTGCTAAAGAAGATTAAAATAAGACGACCTTTCTATGTGAATTTGCATCATTCGTATACAAAGTCATTGCATTCAGATTGAAAAATGCCCCAACTCTATTCTCCAGAATTGTCATTAAAGCATTTCAGGAATATATCTACAAAACAATGGTTGTATATTTTGATGATTGGACAATCTACTCTATGATAAAAAACCATTGTAAATGGCTAAGAATTATGCTAGAAAGGTCTCGATAAAACCAACTATCTCGCAATATCAAAAAGTGTATATTTGCAACTCCAATAGGATTCCTATTAGGACATGTAGTATGTAAGGAAGGCATTAAATTCAACTATACAAAAATTAAAATTATTCTTGACCTAAAACAACCAATAAATCCTAAACAAGTTAGAGTCTTACTTGGGCATACAGGATATTACGAAAAATTCATTCGACATTGTTCTAACATGACTTACCCATCAAAATAAATACTAAAAGAAAATCAGGAATACGAGTGGACCAACGAATGTGCTGAATCGTTCGACATCTTAAAGAAAAAAATAGTCGAAACACCCATAGTACGATTTCTAAATTGGTCAATCAAATTTCATGTCCATATTGATGCCTCTGGAATAACAATCGAAGTGATCATAACTCAACCTGGTGATAATGGAATGGATCATCCAAACACATACAATAGTATAAAAGTAAACAAATATGAGAGGAATTACTCGACAATGTAAAGAGAAGCACTTGGAATGGTATTCACACTTCAAAAATACCGACATTATCTACTCGCTAACCCATTTGTCTTCTACACAGACCATCAGGCATTAAATTATTTGGTAAATAAACCTTTACATCATGGAAGGATTTCTTGATGGTTGTTATTATTTCAAGAATTCGAGTTTGAAGTCGTAGTTCAAACAAGCAAAGCAAATGTCAGATCCGACCACTTGTCCAGAATCGACACAGGTGAGGAACCAACTGGAATTGAAGACGACCTACAAGATGCTCACTTATTTCAAAATGAAGTTGTATCTTCTGACTTAACAAAAATTGCTCAATTCCTAGAGGAATGCCAAGCACCAGAAGGGATGAGTGATACGAATAAGAATATTCTACCATTGAAAGTTGCACCTTACACTATAGTAAACAGATTTCTTTACAAAATTGGATTAGAAGATGTGTTGTTGACCACAAAAGAGAAAGTATAATCAATGAAGCACACTATGGCCCAGATGGAGGACACTTTCAAGACGATAAAACAACCAGAAAAATCTAGCAGTCGGGATTATGGTGGTTGACTATACGCTGGGATTATCAAGAATTCATGAACACATGTGACTGATGCCAAGGACTAGGTCAGCCTCTACCCAACACATAAATTCCTTTAATATCGATAAATCTAAGCTTAACATTTGAAATTTTGGCAATCGATTTCATAGGACCATTTCTGATACTGGATAGACAAACAAGAGCACGAAATATTGTCATAGCAGAAATAGAACCAGTAGAGTCATGCTCAAGTGAGATAGCCGCAAAATTTATATACGAGAACATCGTCACATGATTTGGATGTCCACTGACCTTGATCAGTGATCATGGTCATAATTTGTAAACAAAACGATCACAACTCTGACAAAAGAATTCATGAATGAGCACAGGAAAAGTACAATGTATCACTCTCAATCCAACAAAACATTAACTAGTGGATTAACAAATATATGTAATACCGAAAAAGACGATTGGGACGAAAAGATACATGTTGTTTTATGGGAATACAAAACATCATACAAATGTTCGATAGGTCAGACACCATTCCGATTTGTTTATAGACAGGGAGCAGTCGTACCCTTACATTTTCGACAATAGACTCTGTTGATTGTCTACATATTAGCAATTGATGTTGAAAATGCCAAAAAAGAAATATTAATACAATTATCCAAACTCGAAGAGCACCGACTAATTGCAATACAACACCAAGAAATCAAAAAACAACAACAAAAATATTGGCACGATCGAAATATCAAAAACAAAAACTTGTCGGTAAAAGGCAAACCTAATGGATAGTTTTGTAGGAACAAAACAAATTATTGCACAATTCATTGTCAGCAGATACCATAAGTGAAAATTCTACTTCAACACACATGTCGAAATTAACGAAGACCTAATCTACAAGATTATCGGATTATCAAACAAGGGAGACCTTGTACCTAATCACTTAAACCACGGCCTAGTCAAATAAATAACAGGTACACCAGTAGGGAAAAACTCAATCGGACTGGTAATCAATCAAATCATTTATAACACACCAAATATAGCTTCCAAAATTATCTCCATGGATCTGACAACCACGAGAAGAGGTTCTGACCTCAAGCTCGACATGCTTGACATAGTACTGGAAATTTATAGCACCTAGCTGATATAATCAGACATATATGTGTAAAATGCTAAGAGGAAGGCGCCCAGATCTGGTTTCCCTCATTGATAATATGGATAGCTATGTACCACCTCCGACCAGTTGGATATAAGGATTTCACTACACCGACTCACTCATCCATGTGGAACTTCAAATACTTCGCCCCGAAGGGTTGTCGACTGGGAGCAACGACAACAAAAATCTGGTTGGATACATGGTTTCAAGCATTAAAAATCAAAACTACTTGATGGCAAGTACCTCGAAATATCCGACCAAGTTTATCCCTACATCACACATCCAACTTGAGTTGGACTAGACATCGGTTTGGTACTTACAAGGTGTTGAGGAACAACCAAAGAACTTGCCTTTTACCCTTCGGTTGAGGAAATATTCAATGAACTTAGGCGGGAATCCAACACCAAATTGGATATACCACCAATAGCAAGAAGAGACGATCAACCAATGTTTGAACCCTTAACCGACGTGAAAAAGAAGAGGACTATGAAATCCGTATTCATCCCAACACCTTCATTCTCAACCATGACAACACTAATGACATCAATCCATTGCGGATTGCACTAACAACTACATAGCAGCCACAGGAACAAGCATCTCAAATGGATGAAAGTACCCAATCCGATAGTCCTCCTCCAGAATATTCCCTTACCAAAGAAAACATCTATCAAGTGGTAGACAAACTGTTTAAAGCCTAGCATAATAGGAAGAGCACAATAAAAGGAAATGGGAAGCACAAACTCATCCTTTAGGAGCCAACTGAAGATTACAATGTAGATTTATTTGATAGTGCAACTCAGATCCTGGAAGATGCATCCAGAAACAAGATCCTAGTCAATGAACAATTTAGCAGGTTTATTACAGAGGAGGAAGAACAAAAAGATCGACGAGAAACAACTTAGAAGAAAGTTAGGTTTGATACAACAACTTCTATTGATCTAACCAATACTCAACCACCTCCATCTATAACCCTAGTTATCGAAGAAGAAGTCATACCGACTTCAACAACCACAAAAACCCTCTCCCTAACTCATCCATATCTAAAATCATTATCAACACCACTCATAGCTTGTATTCAAAACGATAACGAACTCTAAAACTTTATCAACCAGTTATATTCCCTCCTGCCCGACTTGCAAAAGAGGATGGTAAAAAGAATGGTTTTAGCCATCGAAACTTCACAGACCAGTGCAACCATACCCCAAAGTCTCGACCATCCACACTCCTCCATTATGGAAGCACAAGCTATTGGGTATACTGAGACTACTCTACAAATAGATATCGATTTACCAGCAACATCGTGGCAGAACAGACTTCCTCATTTACCCCTCAACTTGTCGAACACCCAACCACACCACTTATCGAATCCTTCCTTAATAACCCCACTGACGAAACTGTCGAACCTACCGACTTTGACGAACTTGTCGAAAATGTTGACCCTGTCGACTCTGAAGAACTTGTCGAAATGGTTGAAATTGTCGACACCCTATTACCGATGACTTCCATACCGACTACATTACCCTCGACTTCTTATCAACCATTACTCCACCCTTCACCTATTATACCCCTTCCACCATTACCACCTATCTCCAATATCATCAAAGCCCCTGTCATTACCCACACAAACTACTGTAGTTCCGTTGCTACTACTCCAGCTACTGAACAAACCCAAACAATAGCATTTGAACGCCTTCCAAAACAACAAAACAAGACTGACAAGCAGAACAAAGAGCAGGAATGAGAAAAAAGAAAACAAAGGAAAGAGAAGAAAAGACAGAAAAAAGAACAACAGTGAACACATCAACAACAAACACCTTCGTTAGTTCATCTCCCTCAACCCTATTTAACAGTTGTTCTTAATCCTCAAAAATCCAAAGATGAAGAGTTGTACCTATTAGTGGATGCAATTAATAAAGAGTATAAACACAGAAGAATGTAGACCACATAACAAATAAAGAAGTTGAAAACATAGCAAAATGAGATCTTAGCGAAGTGTGAGAGCTTCGTACAAAAGTTTATTCCAATTCTAGCAGGGATCGATTTAGATAAACCTCTAGATAAAGCATATCAACTTTTTTAAGGAGTTGTGTCGAGATTTATGGAACAACTGAAATAAAGACAATAGGAATAGGCCGAGGAAACTATTGTTTCACTTAGAAATTAGTTTACAACATTTACCAAAGCCCACCAACGGTTGATACAGTATGTTGTAGAATTTGTTGTCACAACATAAGTCTTGCGAAACTGGTACACTTACTAAGGTCAAGTCTTTAAAAAAATGCAAAAAACCTGTGAACTCATCAGTTCACTGCTAAACCGAAGCCCAGATGCCAGTGAAGGAATGGCACAAACCATTAATGATCAAATCATTCTAGAAACTAATAAACTGTAAAAACTAGAAAGATAGGAACACCAGTGGATCAGCCAGGCCCGAGCAAGTTTAGCAATGATTGACAAAATCAGGCCACAGTTGCAATGACTGCTTTCCACCACTGAGGAAAAGATACAACTCTTGGGGGCTGACATGACTAACATTCTCAGCTCAGATATGCATCAAAAGATGGAGAACTTATTAAGCCTTACTACTTTGGCCATAGACATCCAAAACACCCTCCACTATTGGGAAGCATTTCAATGTCAATTATCGGTATCTATTGAGGCAATTGTAGAAGCATGTGTTCAACAACAACATTCCATCCTTCAACATAGTCCACAGTGAAAGAGTAATACAAGATCATAGCTACTTCGACATAGATGGTCATCTCCCTATTTCTTTGGGACGAAGAAAAGTTTTGAGGTGGGGGGATGTTGGAGTAGCCTAAGTCGGCTAAGCTAACTGGGTCCTTTAGTCGACTAATTGTAAATAGTAGATTAGGTTGACCTCAAAGGTCATCTTGGTTAGTTGAACCGACAAGTAGTTATGTAATTGATTGTAAATCATATATATATATAAGTTGTAGAGTTGGATAAAGACTTGGTTCTATTTTATGTATGAACCCATTGTGTTCTTGAATAATCTATCTACCATTACTTGTCTCATGTTCTATCATTGTTATATAAATATGTATATATGTAACCTCTCAATCTGATCAATTGCAAGAAGGAACATGAAGTATGAAATTGATTTTACACATAAACAAGGGTTAGCAACAACATATAAATATTAAACAAAATATGATACCCTAGTAGAAACATCATCATCATTAGAAGAGTGAGGGGTTGATCCCATGATACCATGTTAAAATATTGAACAAAATATGATCAAATAAAAATGATATCATATAGAGATTAGAAAATATAGCCATAAAGCAACTAATTCTTAGACATTGGTTGTTTTTCTGTTCTCACCATGATAATATTCTAGAGATGCATGCCCTTGAAAATGTCAAAATATTTTTCCACACAAGAAGCTTAGAGACAAGTAAAACATTGATAAGTAACAACCTATAGGAACATGTTAATTAAACTAAGAGACTAACCCTTGATGCAACAAAGACAAGAAGCTAATGACAAGAATTCTAGATACAACATAAATTTCTCACCAACGATGAAATTCAACAACAACTTACTAATGGATGCGCGAACCTACAACATAAACAACGAACAAAAAATCAGTTTCGGTGAATTCTTTGTTGAAAATAGGTCCCATGCACGTTCTCTATAGAATAGGTGCATGTGTACGCACTTTCTATCCAGTAAAGGCCATGCGTGTATGTGTTTTCTCTCTGGTAAAGGTGCATGCATATGTGCTTCCTATGAAGAAAAGGCACATGTTTGCCATAAACCACTTGAAACTATAAAAATACTTGATAGCAAGTTAGAAAACAATGGATTTAAACTTAGTTCTACATAAAATAATCAAGAAAAACTTGAAAAATTATGAAAACATATGGAAATTAAATGATGAAGGTTAGGGTTTGTTTTTTTTCAAACATGTAGAAAATGCCCAGATCTAAAGAATGACTAAAAGGGTTTGATATATATGATGGCAAATCTATTAGATATGGAGGGCTCAAAGTAAAATAAGAAGAACTATTCAAGCTTGTAAGAAAAAATTCAAAACAAGTCGATAGAAAAAAATAGCGCTCCAAGAAGATTTAAAATTTTCTCTGGTTCGATCTGGCTGTTTGTTCGTGGTGGTCGTTTTTGTAGGCTCTCTAAGCTCTCGGCTCAGCCTGGCTTTCTGTTGGGATTGCCTTGATCATCTCCAGGCTTCGTTCTGGTTGATCTTTGTTGATTTTGGTGGAGGATCCTAGTGGCATTTTGCTTGTAGGGTCATGTTTCCCGGTGGTTCTTGAGCTATGTGGATCCAGATTGTCTGTCCTCTGGAGTTTGATCTTGATTGAGCTTTTCTTGGGGTTCTCCCCGTTCTATCTCTAGTCTCTCTGCAGAAGACTGGTGTTGTTCTTCTTGGAAGCTCTCTAGAGTTTTCTTATCAAGAATCATTGTCATCTTGTGACCAAGTAGATATTGGCTCAGTCTGGCTGATTCTGGCCCTTGTCTCTGAATGGGAGTAGTACCTACGTGACTCTCAGTCAAGAGATTTTTTGCAGGGCTATTTTGAAGAGCTTCTCAGTGTTAAATCTTTGATGTAGAATAGGCATGAGCTTTTTGGCTCCTACATTTTCAAATCTTTATTGACAGAGGGATCCTCTGCTCTGGATCGCCATTTGCCTTGCTCTTTGCAGGAAGTGTCTCATAGCTGGATCAGGTGTTGCTCTCTTGCATGATCAGTATGTGGAGCCTAGTGTCAGTGTGGGAGTCCTGGACTCCTTCCTGGCAAAGTTTATGAAGAGGAGATTCCTTCCTTGACAGATCCTCTGGTTCCAAGAATCTTGTTCATCCTGGACTGTCTGTTGAGTCAGACTCTCTCTTGCGTGGGATTTTCTTGGTGAATTGTTCCTTGTAGAGGGCCTGGTTTTCCTATTTCAGAGCTTCTTTGGCTAGCCTATTGGCTATGAGTTCTTTCTTTGCTTTGGGTTGGCTGCTGTGTCTCTGTGTTTCGCTGCAGTAAGGCTTTGGTGTCTCTTCTGCTGGTTGGGGTGTGAGGCCTTCTTGATTCTCTGAGCCTGATGGATCCTCCCCTTCCTCTTCCTTCAGACTTAATGGATTTCAAGAAATTAATAGCTACTAGTGATAGAAGGATTGGGGGCCCTGCTTAAAAGTTTGTGAAGAAAGTGGATATCCCGTCTGTTGAATTGCCTGCAGACGGGACCTGTCGGTTAGCCATACATCTTGTAGAACGGGGGTTAATCGAACAATTCACTGTCCTTTGGCCTTCTCCAAATTCCATTGATGGCTGGGTGCAAAGAAATTGGTGTACCGTAGTTGCTGAAGGAATTTGAAATCACTTTGTTGGACGTGGCTATTATGTTTTCATCTTTGACTCTCCTGAGGACCCTGACCTTATCTTCTGAAATGCTCCCTACTTTATGGGCCCTAAGGCGCTCTATTTGAATAAATGGACCCCCGATTTTGACCCCTCTCTAAATGTTCCATCCGCAGTTCCGGTTTGGGTTAGACTCCCTCACCTTCCCTTACACTGTTGGAATTCTGACTCCCTGGAAGCAATAGGGAACACGCTTGGTAAACACATTTATAAGGCTGATAAAAAAGACCAATTTTCCTGTGCAAGGATTTGTGTAGAGGTGGATTTGGATATTGGACTGCTAGAGGCTATTAATTTAGCTGTCGCTGAGTGGTCTCATCTTCAAGAATTGGATTATGAACAAATCCCTTTTAAGTGTAGATTCTGTCATGGGTACAGTGATTTCACCCGCACTGTAAGAAAAAGTCATAAATTGAAATTGATCAAGAGAAAGATGCCTAGTGGACTCAAGTTCAGAAAATAGGAATCTCTCAAGGACCTAGAAAGAAGGGTAACGAAAAATCTGGGTCTGGGGTCTCTACTATTGGGGAAATCCCTTCTCAGGTTGTGGAAACCTCCATTAGTCATAATCAGTTTGTAGTTCTTAGTCCTTTCAAAGTTCTTGAAGAAGGAGAATTACAGCAAATTGATGGGATTGTGTTGGAAACCGAAGGCATAGTTGTTGATCCTCCTCTCTCAAATTCTTCCAAGGTCAGAGATGTCCCTCTTGGGGATAGCTCTCCACCTTCTTATGCTGATATAGCTCGTAAAAAATTGACTGTCAGCCCTGGTTCTTCAGATGAAGAATTAGTTGATTTCTCCAAAAAGGTTGGCAGAAAATCCAAGAAGGAAATCTGTGAAGAAGAGGTAGAAAGATTAAAAACGCAAGGAAGTCAATCCACCATAGAAATGTCCTATGGACAGAACAAGCGAACCAGGCCATTAAAGGGAGTCGCAACTCCCTCGAATCAGGGTAAGTAATGTAGTTTGTCTCTTGGAACTGCAGGGGATTGGGGAACCCATCCAAAGTTCAAGCAGTCAAAGATTTATTGAAAATGGTCACTTCAGAAATCGTTTTGCTCCAAGAGACCAAAATCGAGTAGGAAGCCCTTCTTCTCCTGGGCAAAAATAAAAGGAGATTCACCTCGGGCAGAGCGGTTAGTGCTAGAGGCACATGTGGAGGACTAGACTCTTTATGGAGTGCTGAGAATTTTCAATTGTTAAATTTCCATGCCACTCAACACTGGATTTTTACAGAGCTCCTTCACTCTGCCAGTAAGTTCTCCATTGCCATTTTTAACCTTTACGTGCTTATTAATTATGTTGAAAAATAGGTTTGTTGGAGGACGATATCTGAGTTCCCCAATTCTTTTTCTCCAAACAAAATAGTAATTGCTGGTGATTTAAATATCACATTTTCTCTAAACGAAAAAAAAAGGTGGTCGGGGCGGCAAGGATTTTATGCTCGATTCGGTCAAGGAATTGATTCAAGCTTGGAGTTTGAAAGATCTGAAGCCCAAGCTGGGCCATTTTACGTGGTCAAATAACAGGGTGGGAACTGCTAGTATTTCAGCCAAACTTGACTAGTTCCTTGTTCACAGTTCTTTAATTGATGAAAGGTTCATCATCTCTACAAAAATTTTGCCCAAGTTATCTTCAGACCATCACCTAGTCAGTTTGTTGTTTGAAAAGGAAGAGGAATTAGGGCCTATCCCGTTCAGATTCAGCCCACTCTAGTTAGAGAGAGCTGGGTTTATGGATGTTGTTTCCCAGGCATGGTCTATCACATACCCCAATTTTGTAAAATAATGTTAATTGTTTAATTATATTCCTGAGACATTATATTAAATTTAATGCTAAGTAGGAAATGATGACTCAGCAGAGTCAACAGAAGTGGAATGTAATTAAGAATATTTTATTATTAATAAATAAATTGTGGAGACAACAGCATGGGAGAGCTGTTAAAAAGAGGTTACTGGTCAAACTGGTGGATGGAACTAGGTGGAGGGCAAAAGACAAGTGGCAGCATCCTCAAACACTTCCTAAGTTGCAGGTGTCAACTTGCCTATATTTGGGGTCATGATCCCCCAAGAAAGTGGGATCAGAGCAGGTGGCTCATTAAATGACAACTAACCCAAAAAGACCTAGGCAATCTTTTAAAAGTACCCAATGAAGAGAGCTGAGGCTGCTCAGATATTTTCCAGAGAAGAAACATTCAGGTGGAATGCTATTCAGGAAATTCATTTGGGGAAAGAGGGAAAAACAGTAAGGAAGTTGTTCTGAGAGGAATGCTGCAATAACTTGGTTTATTACAGCTTGTTAGCTGGGAGAACTTACTGATAAGTTAAGATTGATACTGAGTTTGAAGACTGGTATTGACTATTGCTGCACCTAGTTCCATCCAGGGAGACCAGAGCAAGCTCGGGGGTCCTGAGGAGTCGTTGTTTGAGCGCTCTCCAGGAGTTAGTAGGAAGGAACGGCCTCCCATTGCTATTGTTGTCCAAAGTTTAAGCAGGTTCTGTCACTTAACTGTCTTTGTTTTAATAATTATGAATGGTTAAATGATATGTTTGTAGGTTATGATATAAGATTTAGCTGGTTTAGTGATGTAAATGCTTTAGTTTATCAGTAATAGAATCCTTTGATGAAAAATAAAGACCCACTATGTTTTTCCTCATCTGGGTTTTTACCAGACCGTACTCTAGCGCAGGGGTAAAATTATAAGAAAGATGGTATGATGATAATTTGGAATAGTAGACTGTTTCTTTATTTATTTCAGAAAAGATATTTCACTGATACTTGTATGAGTTTATAGATAAAACTCTTTCCTTGTACAATATTTACTTCCAGTAGTTTTATTATTGAAACAAATAGAAGAATATAATGGTCACACCTGAGTAAGGTTAAACTAGTCTATTTTACTGTTTAAACCTTATAATTTCTTCCTTCTAGTTTAACATAATTTAACTGGTTATGTCCAAGTAACAATATTGAAAGTAGAAGTGATTAAATGTGGATTTAATCTATAATCAAAGCAAACTGGTTTAGATTTTATGTATTGTAGTAATGTAATCATTTTCCTTATTTCCTTTCTTCTTATTAGATCAATCTCCAACATTGTCTAGAACTGTTAACCTATCTTTTATAAATTATAAATGCATGCTACTATATATAATTATACGAGATAGATCCTAAGTAGTGTTATTTGATTTTTATTTATATATGTAAATATCTTAACTCAACAGACAAACTAAATATTTACAGAACTCTATAAAGTAATTGCATAACAGTACAGGAAATAAATAGCATAATACTATCTTTTTATGTGCTGTAAAATAAACAAAGGATAAACATATGGAGATTCTAATACTCTCAATAAAGATAAGATCGTATATTATAATAATAAGTATTAATGTTATTTTATAATAATAATATACTTCTATGTTATACAAAATAGAAATATTATTATTTTAAACTTAAGTAATGTCCTTATTGTTTTAATTACAACCCTGAGCTAAATATACTTTCTGTACTACGAGGTAACTTGATAATACCTATGAACATCGTTAAAATAAATTAAAAACAAAATATAAAGAACCTATATAACTGAAGGGTATAAACCCTATTTCACACTTAACAATTTATATATAACAAGTAAGTCAATGAATAACCCAGGTACAGAAACCCTGATAATAACTTCATAAAAGAAAGTATCTATAGCAAACAATCAAGTGTATAAACATTAGTAAGTAAATAGCAGAATGGCAGAATGCTCGACTATCGAGCTTAACCCTTATTGTAATACTTAATTAATAACCCCATAGTTACAAAAAGAGCTTTACAATTTAACAAAGAATTTTAGAAGAAGACGCTGTACTTATTCTCTTACTGTTAAATTAGGGTTTAACCCTAAAAACCCAATTTATACAAGTAAAACAACAACTGTGAAGACAAGACAATATTTTACTTACAGCTGTATCATAAATCAACGAAATAAGGTTGTCATAAGCCTGTTTCTTAGTTATTTTTTTACACAGTTTTGTGAATTAAAAAGTAAATGCGGTAATACAAACCAAGAGTTACGGAAAAGAAAAACAGTATAAAACCTTATATTATAGACTTAGGGTGCAAAACCCTGTACATTCAAAAATTACAGTAAAGATAAGAAGTCTAGGTCGTAACCTCTTTCACAGTCAGGCTGACAGCCTAGTTTTTTTGTACACAGCACTTAATCACAAAAGGAAAACTAATATATACGGCCTCAGCCGGAACACCCTCGCATAACGTAGGGGTTTCTTCTACGAAATCCAAGTAACCAACAGTATAACAAGATAAAACTGAAGCTGTAAGGGTTCAGGCTTCTTTATGCCAACCCTCGAAAGTTCCAAAGTAACCCCACAAGGAGAAAGAGCCATGGTGTAACCAGGCTTACCAGGACTTGCAGCTGCTGCCCAAACCTTTATACCAAAGTTCGTGCAAGAAGGAGAGCAAAGACCTGTAATAACGAAGGGAACCTTTTTATTAGAACTCTGTAACCTGATTAATGACCTTGAGGATAAGAATGAACAGTAAAAAAATCAAAGGAAGAAGTACATTATTCATACCTATTCTTTTAGAGAAGACACGATCATTAGTAACAGCATTATGACCATCGGCGCAAGGAGGTAACCCTACTGCAAGGAGGGAAAAGAATATTAACACTCAGCCATGCTCAAATTGCAATTACAGCAGGATAAATCGTCGAACCTCACGGAGGGAGGTGATTATCACAGACAAGGGTTCGGTGCATTCTAGTATGGCAGAGGAAAACATGAGGGAAGAACGGCCAATTGAACACCGACAGCAACGTATGGAACGACACTACTAAGAAGTAGAGAACGAGCCACAACAAAAGGACAAGCTGGAGGATGCCGTTGCAGAGGGGAGGCAACGCAAAGGTGCACCAGCACCATCGCGGAGCGACAGGAGCCGAAGGAGAAGGAGGTAATGTAAGTTAGGGTTTGACAAATAGCTCTTATAATAACGCAACACATGGTTGTGGTAATGCCACGATAGCCAGTAAATATTTCATCAAGCAATGGGTTTTGTGTATAGTTATAATCAACATCTCGCTGGAAAAATGATTTCCAATCATTCTTTTTAATCAAAGGTTATCCATAGTCCTCGTGCAAGATCCATCAAACCCTTACGCTGCATGCAAATGATAAAGTATTCATTATTTTCAACCCTAATTTGGTAATCATCGAAATCATGATAAACCTTATGACGACTCCTCAACATATAAAGTTTGGTGTTTTGAAAAGTATTCCTTAATATGGAACCTTAACCATTGTTTATCCTAGCACATATACGTATGGAGGGTTGTAATGTGATTTAATAATATATAAGAGCAAAAGGGAAATAATAGTTTACCTTGGCGCTGCTTTTATATAAACCTTTTCTCTATATTATATAGTGCCATAGTTCATTAAGGAAGTATAGGGGATAATAGTATAAACACTATAGAATTACAATAATTCAAGTTAAGTGATGAATTGATCATAATTATGGTTTTACTCCTAACCTTATGATCATCCCTTGCATTTGAAATAACAACTATATCACTAGGGTAAAAAATCAATTTTGGAACAAATAGTCTTTTTGTTTAAATTCAAAGCTCAAAGGTTATGAAAGGTATTATAGAGTCATTAAATGATTTTTTTAGCTTTTGTAAGCTAACTTCCTTTATTTGATAGTATAGTTTAGAAGATCATAAAGGAAGATATTAAAGTAGAAAGCCATGACATAGGTCCTTTTACTCTTAAATACTTACATGACTTACTTAGAGTGTTTAAAGTAGAACATGTAGTACAAAGTTACAAAAAGAAAAGAGAGTAGTAACTACTATATGGCAACAGTGCTTACTTAAGGTATTATTATTAATGATAAGTTAGGACTTGGCAAAGAAAGGCCACACCTTCGCAGTAATACATAAAACCCCTTATCAGATTTCATTTGACTATGTAATGTGTTTATTTACAAATGGATTCATACAATAGATTTCATAACTCTGCCACTCTTACTTCGTTATAAAGAGTCAGTAAGATACTTTTTATACTTTACAACTGTAATAGAAATGAAGAAGTTCCATAATCAACAAGAGCATAATTTACTTCTGCTAGAAAAGAGCTATCTTGAATATACCTTAACAAGCGTTGGAATGGTTTAACTCTTACTTTCTTATTGAACTTTTTCTCTTACGACGAACTTGTATTAAATACTTTAGAAATGCGAAAAGCAGCACCACAATCTCTTACCTGTAGTCTGTAAAAACAAGTAAACTCTCTGCATTAGCTCGAAAGCTAAGTAAGCCCAGTTTTGCATGACAGTCTCACCTTGTGGACGAAAAGAAAACAAAGTCAGTAAACTGAAAAGAACAGTTCTACTGCTAAACATAGCCAACAGAAAATTTCAGTTAAGGAATGTGATAATTTATAACTAATTAAATGATTAGTTAAACTGCATTTATGTTAATAATATGCAAATTTAAAAATTTTAAATTTTTCAGAAAATTTGGGGTTATGACAGGGTCCCAGTATGTTGCGAGCTCTCCCAATTTTGTTTGGGAGCTGAAATTGAAGAATACCAAGTAAGCGCTTAAGAATTGGGTCAAGACTACTCTCCCCGCTCCAACGGCTAAACGACTAGACAAAGTTTCTGAATTAGCATATCTTCAACTCGGTATGGAAGATAATTACATTTCCTCTTCGCTTCTTTCTTTGGAGAAATTGGCCCAGTCCAACGCTTCTCTCTCTTTTAGAAATGAAGGAGAAAATATCAGGCTTAAATCTCGTTTTCTTTGGCCGAAGTCCAGTGACAGGAATAATGCTTGTTTTCATCACCAATGCAAGATTCACCTCTCCAAGAATCATATCTCGGAAATCTCCTCTGAGGATGGTGTTATTATTTCAGGACTGGAGCATTTAAAACAGTCAGCTCATAAGCATTTTCAGCTTCTCTTTCAGGATGATGGTAAGTAAGATGAGGAAGTTGCCGCTGAATATTTGGAGAACATACCTTCTCTAGTAAGTCCAGAAGAAAATTGTGTTCTAATGAAACCCTTTTCTGAATTGGAAGTTGTTGAGGTTATTTGGGCTATGGAGTCATACAAGGCTCCTGTGTCGAATGGCCTCTCCTTCCACTTCTATAAAATCTGTTGGCCCATAATTAAAACAGATTTAGTTCGAATGGTGTCCGCTTTTCAAAGAAAAGGAAAGGTGGGTGGTTGTACAAATTCCACATTTCTAGCTCTCACCCCTAAGGAAGTTAATCTTTCTTCCTTTGATAGATTCTGCCTGATTTCATTGTGCAACGCTTCTTACAAGATTCTAGCTAAACACTTAGCCAACAGGATTAAGCTTCTGGTTGGAAAACTGATCTCTCCTCTCCAAGGGGGATTTGTTAAGGGCAGACATCTAATGGATAATGTTATCCAAGTTCAGGAAGCCCTTCATTCAAGCTCTCCAAGGAAGGAGAATGGTATGTTAATTAAGCTATATATGAAGAATTATTTCGATAGAGTTAAGCTCCCCTGTCTCTATGATGTCCTGCTCTCCTTTGGGTTTAGTCTGGAATTTGTAGATCTAATCAAAGCATGTACTAATGGGCCTTGGATCACACCGTTAGTCAATGGCAGACCTTTTGATTTCTTCAAAGCTTCTAGAGGCCTTCGCCAAGGCTGTCCGATGTCTCCCTTCTTATATATGTTAATGGTAGAAGCTCTTAGTAGAAAACTGGTAGTGGAAAAGGAAGCTGGTTATCTTCCTGGTATTAGAATTGCAAGGGGTGTGGATCCAATCAACCATGCCCTTTTTGCTAATGAACCCCTTTTTCTCAGTGGGGCCTCCATGAGGATAGCTAAGGCTTTTGACGAAGTTCTCAAAAAATTCAGTCAAATTTCAGGTGCATTGATAAACAAAAGCAAGAGCACTGTTTATGGATGGAATGTTGACCAAACCATAATCCTCTGACTTACAGAATTCTTGGGTTTCCTTGGTTTCGATAAGTGGGAAAAGATCACGTATTTGGGTCTTCCCCCCCTCTCTTTGGTTGGATGTTATTGCCAACTTAAAAGCTAAAATCAATTCCTGGGATGGTCATTAGATAACTTTGGCTGGTAAATTGATATTGGTAAAGGTTGTTTTGTTAGCTTTTCCTCCTTTCCAATCCTCTTTGATGTTGCATCCTAAGAGTATCCTAGCTCAGATCTCTAAAATTATGCATGATTTCCTTTTGTTTGGAGGGAAAGGCTGTCAAAATAAGTTGCATTTGGTTCGATGGGATGTCCTTATACGTCCGTTTTTAGTTGGTGGCCTTTAGATTCGGGACCCTGGCCTCGCTAATCTAGCTTTGAGTGGTAACCTGCTTTGGCAGCTTTTTGAGGATAAAAAGCACCCTATTAGTAAAATTTTCCAAATGACGTATATTAAGGGTGTCCCTCTGAGATCTATTACTTTTTCCAACACTCCCCCGGGCACTCCAATCTGGAACTCTTGCAGGAAAAGTATTGAATTCTTCACCCATCAGCTATTCAAAATTCCTGGAAATGGGAAAAGTATCCTCCTATGGGAGGACAAAATATCTGGTAATCCCCCTCTTTCCACTATTCTCCCACTATCAGATTTTTTTGACTTGGGAAACAAACAAAGGACTCATTCGATTGGCTAATTTCTGCAGTTGGGATGGTTCTGGTAACTGGACTGGTTGGACATTTCTAGATCTTCCTATTGGCTTAATTCCTCAAAAAAAATTGCTGCTTATTTCTATCTCAGGTCTTGCTCCTATCCACATCTCTTAGGAGGATAGATGGGGTTGGGGCTAGGATGGTTTTTATATAGTTGCCAAATGTTTTAATGCTCTTCTTCCTCCTCTTAGCTCTTCATTTCCTCCGACAATCTGGAAAACAATGTGGTTTTCTCTCTGTCAGCCGAAGGTCATTTTTTTTACGTGCCTTGTGTTAAATAAAAAGATATCGATAGGAGACTCTCTCGCAAATCATGGTTTTTTTGGGCCATTCAGATGCTGTCTATGTAAAAATGTACCAGAGACAATAGATCATCTTCTAGTAGACTGCGATTTCTCCAGAACGGTTTAGATTTTGGTATTTCAAGGTATCAATTGTTTTTCTTTCCTTCAGCCTATAGTGTTAGCACTTCCTCAGTCCTCAGCGGCTACTTTTTTCATAGCGTGGCATGCTTTGCATCCACCAAAGTCAAGGTCTGTTGTTTTGCACTCACACTGGCACTCGGTTCTGAAGTTTATGTGGTGGGATCTTTAGTTATCCAGAAAAGGATGTATATTCAATGAACAACCTCCAAACATCCAGAGCATGGCCAACTCTACCATTAGGTGGTTTAAAGAATCTTTTGGTTTGAAATGGCAGCCAATTTCGGCCTCAGCAGGTTTGTCTCCTTGTTCAACAGTTTTTGGAAATAGTTTGAAAAGTATCAAGCCTATCGATCACTCGCCTTGGATATTTTGTGGAGATATGGAGGTTCTCAACAAAATTTGGATGTACTCCTCTTCAGTTGTAATTTTCTTCGATGGAGATTCAAAAGGTAACCCCGGGGTCTCTGGTGCCAGTGGTCTGGTATTATCCTAGAATAGACTAACCAAGTTCAGTTTTTGTTGGGGACTAGGTTCATTGTCAAATAATCAAGCCGGAAGTAATAACATTTTAATGGCAATTCAGATTGCGAAGGAGAATGGTTATAAGACTGTCCAAATATTTGGTGACTCTGAGCTGCTGTTTAAAGTTTTAAATATTGGTGATCATTTCAATAATTCTGCTCTGAACATTTTACCGCAGAGAATTCGAGTTAGACTGAAAGAATTTGATATGGTTGAATCCTTCCATATTCTTCGGGAATTAAACTCTTCCACTTATGCCCTGGCTAATAATGCCAGCCTTCTTCCGCAAGGGTTTCTAAGCATCAATGGTGCAGCCAGTTATTTCCATTCTATTTCGTAATTGTGTTTCTTAGCAGTTGTAATTTGTATTTCTTGGGAGATTCCCACTTCTTCATTAGCCTCTCACCTGACTTTGGTTTATCTGAATAATGTAAATAGGTTGATTGGCATTGCCAAAAAAGACCAGCGTCCTTCTTCATAATAAATTTAACCGTTTTTGTTATAACAAAAAAAATATCGAAGAAGATAGAGCATAGTAACCAACTTTGATACCATTTTAGAATATTGAGGATACTCATAAACATACAATAATATGTTTGCGAACATGCAAATCAATAGAAAGACTCTACTAGTCTAGCTTTCTATCCAAACAAGCAACAATAATCGAAGTAAGAAACTAGAGACAAGAGAAAATAAATGATACACTAGATATATGTGGTAAAACCCAAATTGAGAAACATCCACAAGGTATTGGCTTCTTTATTACTCATAAATCTCCTTTCTTACAATACATGACATCCTCAAATAAGCTTGACATCACACTCCATCTTCACTTCATGTCACAATGACACAATAATATAATGTGTGAAAATGAGCCTCCTTCACCTCTATTATGTAGTTGGAGGTATAAAAGATTTACATCCCATAATACATGTGGGATAAATGCTTCAACACTTATCTTATATGAAGATTGGTAATAAGAGAGTTTATTACATTATGCATGTGGGATAACTCCATTTTATAACATTGGAGTTATTTGTGTCTTTTCACACCAACAACACCTCACAAGTCATCATTACACATTCCAACAATCTAGGCATAAATTGCCTTTGGCTCATTGGTTGGTGCTACAAAACCCTACTCCTTGGAGCTAAAAACATGTTAATGAAAGTGGAACAAGTTACTCAAAACTTAATGCTGTGGAAGAAAAACCAATTCTTGAAGAGCAATCTAGTACTTTTAAAATAGATATACACCCATTGCTTTTGAAATAAATCTAAACTACAATGTACTGAACAAAACAACTATTCATCTTACAAACCACATGTTCTTGGTGTGTTCATGGTATGTTGGTGAAAGGGCGATCACAACAATGTAACTACTCTAATTGCATAACTAAAAAAAACAAAACAATGAAATATAAACACAGATGCAAAGACACATATAGAGGTACATTCTCCAACAAACTCTTCAAGTGGGCCATGCTTGAGAATGGGATGGTAAATTCCTTCTTAAATAACTTTAATTATCTCATAAGAATAATAGTATTTTATTTCATTAGCAAACTTTAAGATTACAAACTCAAATATGTATCTCTCTAACCTTAGCTATACTCAACTTCAAAATCTACTCACATCTACCCCAATTCGAGCGGGAGATGAGCATATTTATACTAAATATGCCTTGGATTCCTTATAATTGTCAAGGAACTCCAAAGCTTTGTACTAACAACCTTAACCCTATAATCACTAAATTCCTCTTCATTGGTTATGGCACCTTGTTGAGGAGTGAGATTCTATGATATACAATCCTCCTTCAACATTGGAACAAATGGTTTGCTAGAGAGTTTATAGGGCACACAAAGGTTGCAAAATAACATTAATGTTGTCACCCACTAACCATTCTCTTTGATGCAAATATTAGTGACAGACATCGAAGGTTGATGAAAATAATTAAAACAACATTTTTGTTGTAGTGGTAGTAATAAAGGCTAAATAAATCCAAAACTCATCAACAAACACGTCATTATGTCTTACTCATCGACATGAAGGAAAACTAGAGCATATTTACATAACAACTTATAAAATACCACAAAAATGAAATCAGTAATTAATCAACAACATGTCAATGGCTACAAAATTGGTCGATTAGTAATTATAAAGCTCTATAATAGACAAAACTCAAGATTTTAGAAAGGTAAATGGCTATACATGATGAACAAGAGGGGTCAATTTAGGGACCCACCGATGATATTTTTGAGTTAACATGTTTTGAGTAGACATTTCACTTATTGTTATGAAATGATAATAAAACATTGTGAAACAGTGAAAATCAATTGGAAATAATAAAATGCATAGCCATGCCTCTGCTTATTTTTTGGTGTGAGTTGAGGACTAATTCCACCCTAACCCACTATTGTAATCTATTCATATATTTGTATTTATTGGGTTAGTGGGTATGTCACTATAATGATTCAATTTTTTTGCAAAGAATAAACATAGGCAACAATAATAAACTTCCACACGTTTACCACTTAACCATAGGTCAAACATATGAGCGAATATTTCACTTACTATCATGAAATGGTGTGAGTAGAAACAATGTTATAAATAGTAAAAAGACACTTATACCATAAGTGAACTTGCCTCAAAGTCACTATTCTTTATCTAATATAAAGTTACAAAGTAAATAAGTTATAAGTTGAATATATAAATTGAGAAAGTATAAGAGAAATCATAACATAATTCTTTTTTATATAATTTAACATATCAATAAATAAGTTTTATTATCCTTTTTTTACCATAAATATTGTCATTATAAAAACATTGAAATTATGCATAATTGGCCACATCAAAACAAAAATATCACATGTAAATCGACCTCAACATTTTTTAATAAAGAAACAATTCAACAATATTACATAACACTTTTAGAAAATTTCATATTAAATGTTTTTTATTTTATTTTATCTTATATATATTAAAAATAAAGTTAAAGTCTCATAGATCATAGATATATTTGTGTCTCATTATAACTGTTTTATGTAACCAACCCAATTTCCACCTTACTGATTTGGATTTTTTTTTAATTTGTAATTTTTTTTAAACATCATCTCAAACTTTTAAACAGATTAGTCATAATGAATATTAAACATCGTCATATGAATAACTGGGAGAGAAGACTTTTTTTTTTAGGATTGTGAGGGTGAGGATCGTTTGAGAAGGTGTGAGGATCTTGTAGCCATGAGAGGCATGTTGCTCCTAGATGGGTGCAGATCGGCTTGTTTGATCTTGCAGTAGGATACTGGGGTTTCCAATTGTCGGTGGCTCGATCTGATCTTGAACAGTGCTCATGGATCCTCCAGATCCCCCTCTAGAGGAGTGAAGATGCCTCTTAGAGGCTGTCTTCCNACTGGGTTTTCCAATTGTCGGTGGCTCGATCTGATCTTGAACAGTGCTCATGGATCCTCCAGATCCCCCTCTAGAGGAGTGAAGATGCCTCTTAGAGGCTGTCTTCCGAGCCATGGTTGACTCCTCACCACCCTCGGTATCTTAAATCCAACATATAGCTTTGCGGGGCGGGCAACAACCCCTCGCATTCAGATCATGTCAACCGCTTCAAGAATGAAGGCCCTTGCCTTGAGTGAGAAGGGTCTAATAGGTCAATTCATTGGGATTTGGCCCTCTTTGAAAACCATGGAATATTGGATCTCGAAGAACTTGATGCCTTTGATCTCTAAAGGCCTGTAGCACTGCTTTTGCAGAAAAGTGTATTTTGTTTTTCTATTTTAGAACAAATATGACAGGGATCTCATATTTAGAAGCGGACCTTACTTCATGAGGCCAACAGGCCTGTATCTAAACCATTGTACTTTATCATTTGACCCTGAAAAGGACCTCCCCTCAGCAGTGTCGGTGTGGGTTCACCTTAACTATCTTCCTCTACATTGTTGGAATGACGAAGCCCTTCAAGCCATTGGAAATGCCCTTGGTAAATACATTGACAAGACAGAGCCAAAGGGGCCATTATTCTCGTGCGCAAGGATATGTGTGGAAGTCGATTTAGAGAAAGGCTTACTAGAAGAAGTGAATATGTTCATGGATGGATGGGAATATCCATAGAAGTTTGACTATTAGAAGCTTTCGTTCAAGTGTAGAAAGTGCCATGAATATGGGCACTTTCTCAAAAGTTCCCCTAAAGAAGCAATAGATGATCCTGGGAAAAGTCAAGAAGAAGGATGGCAGCATGTGAATAGAGGGAAGAAGGAGCCGAATAACTCTCATAATGACAATAATGATTACCAACCATAAAAACTAAGGAACATGTTACAAATGCCAAAGAAATGGACATCAACAATCCATACATAGCTCTTCATATAGAAGAGGGAGAAATCCCCGCAGTAGATATCACTCCGGAGGGTGAAGAAATGGAAGAAGGTGGGGATCCGGAATCAAGCGCACTTCCAAATGCCAACGAGGATGGGACAGAGCAATATCTCGCAGGATCTTCCTCCCCAGGTGGATTTTAGGTAGCAATGGTAAAAGAAAGTAGACCAAATATGAGGGTAGAGTCTCGAGGCTAGTCCTCTTCGCAAGGATCACAAGAATTTCCATATCAAGCTCCACCACCATCCACAAGGGGAAGAAAAATGCACGGGCACCATAGGGAGCAAGAAGCAAAAAGAGAACTCGAGCTCGGGAGGCAGATGAGTATTGAGGAAACTAAGCTTCTTCAAAACACCAGAAGTGTCGAGGGGTCAAGAGTGGATAGCAAGTCTCGAGTAGGACCTCAAATGTCAAAGAAACAATGATATTTTTCTCTTGGAATTGTAGAGGCCTGGGGAGCTCAAGCAAAGTGGAAGCTATCAAAAACATGATCAAATATCAGAAACCTGACATTCTGATGATCCAAGAGACAAAAATGGTCGAAGAATGGGGTAATGGACATATCTAAGATTCACTGGCAAAATTACCAAGGGAAGGCCATAAGCTCCAAAGGAGCTTCAAGAGGAATCACCACCTTTTATAATTCAAAAAAATATGTAATGAAATTAGAAAAGGAATCTAATCATTGGCTCCTCACTGAGACGCATTGCAGATCAAAGCTAGAATCAATTTTTGTTTCTAATATATACAGGACAACGCATTACAGGGATAATCTGATCTTTTGGGAAATTCTCAATTTGCTGAGCGAGATCTAACGAGGAAAATATACTATTCTTATTGGGGAATTCAATGCCACCAAATCCCAAGCTGAGAAGAGGGGTGGCTCGATCATTAGAGACCCCTTTGGAGAAAAAATGGAAGATTTGCTGGCAGATCTATATCTTTTGGATCCCCCACTCAAGAATGAAAAATATACCTAGAGCAACAAAAGAACGGGCCCTAGTCATATTGCTGCAAGACTTGGTAGGTTTTTGTACAGCGCCTCCTTACTACAAATGGATATGATCCCTACTTCTCTAGTCCTTCCTTCAACAACTTCTGATCACAAGCCTATACTTCTATCCCTGGCTCTCTCTGAAAAGCTGGGCCCTGTCCCTTTTTGTTTTAACCCTCTCTGGTTGCAGGATCAAAAGGCTATGGAAATCATTCAAGAGGCTTGGAACTCCATGATCTTTGGCTCTCCTAGTTATATATGGGAGTCAAAGTTAAGAGCTACTTGATTCGCTCTAAAAAATTGGGCTAAACATTATTTCAAAGGGCCTTCAATCCAAAAGAAACAAATTCAAGATGATCTGGTTTCTTTCCAAAAAAAAATGGAAGACGAAGAAGTGACCATGCTCACTCTAAATCATGAAAAATATTTGAATATGAGAATGTTAAGGGCTGCTAGGCAGGAGGAGGAAGAGTTAAGACTGAAATTTAGACAACTATGGCTGAAAGGGGGTGATAGCAATATAGGTTATTTCCATAAGCAATCAAAATCCAGATTAATCTCCAATACTATTAGAGAGTTGTATGATAGGAATGGAAATAAAATTGATGGGAATGAGGCAGTCAAGAGGCACATTGTTCAGCATTTCAGAAATCTCTATTCAGACAGAGACGAGACGAATCCAACCTCTCAAGCTGAGCTTCTTTCGGTTATCCCCTCGAATTTTTTTTATGATGCGAATCAGGAACTTATGAAGCCAATTTCGGAGCATGAGATAAGTGATGCAATTTGGACTTTGCAGCTAGACAGGGCATCGAGCCCCGATGGGTTCACAATCAATGTTTACCGGGCTACGTGGGACGTCATTAAGGTAGATCTGAGAAGGATGCTCAACTGTACGAGGAAGAAAGACAAAATTGGTGGGGCTAGCAACTCATCTTTCCTCTCTTTGATTCAAAAGGAAAAACCACGGGATGTTCACTTAGTGAAACCATGTCATAGCACCTTCGTTCATGGGATATTAAATATTACCCCTATTTTAATTAGCTATTGATAATTACTTACAAAATAATTTTGTGAGCCCCCCTCCCAATACATATTTCCAATTTTAAAACCCCTATTTTTACAACATATTCCTTATTTTTACTAAAAAATCCTTTTTATACCCCCCAATACCTATAAACCCCCCATGCCCTATTCCCTGCCCCCTGATACCTACAATATATTGACCTTATTTTTCACAATTAAAAACCTCCCAATATGAATGAACATGATAAGATATTAGTCAACAAGGTGAATACCCAGTGAGAAAGACATCCTAACTCTGTGGAGATATTTAGACCAATCTCTCTTTGGAACACTTCATACAAGATTCTCACTTAAATTCTAGCTACAAGAATGAAAAATATCATGAAGCATATTATTTTGGAGTCTCAAGGGGGATTCGTAGCTGGGAGGAAAATTCTAGACAATATCATCATTGTCCAAGAATCCATCCATTCTAGCATGGAAGGGAAGCAACAAGGTATGAATATCAAGCTTGATATGTCTAACGCTTTTGATAGGGTTAACCATTTTTTTATTTTTGAAATTATGAACAGGTTTGGATTCTCAAATCAGTTGATTAGATGGATCAAAGATTGCATTAAAAGTCTGTGGATTGCTCTATTAATTAATGGAAAACCGACTGAATTCTTCCATGCCTCAAGGGGCCTCGGGCAAGGATGCCCATTGTCACCACTTATCTTTCTGTTGGTAGTAGATTCATTGATCAGAAAGCTCCAAGCATTACAGGAAAATGGAAAGCTAAGAGGCTTAAATATCTTGGGGGGGGTCAAAGATGCAACGCATGCTCAGTTCGCAGATGATACAATTATGCTTGGTTGGGCTTCCACGGTGATTGCAGAGAGATTTAATGAAGCTCTATCTTCATTCTTAAAAGGCACAGATGGAAAGATCAATTGGATTAAATTCAAGGTTTATTCCTAGGACTATCCGCCTAGGATGATCACAAGGATTTTCACAATTCTTGGCTTCAAAGGAAAGTTAAATTGGAACTCATTCACCTATCTCGAGAACCCTATCTTCAAAGGGTAAACAAACTTCTGTTGATTGGTAGGGTATTTTCGAGAAGATCAAGAAAAAAATATCCTCATGGGGAGCGAGGTGGCTCAACCCAGCTGATAAGTTTTCCACAGAAGTTTGGTCTCTGGCTGTACAAGAGTTACATATAAACCCGATTCTTCCAACAAATTGGAATGATCTCTTTGCTTGCTAGAAAGACTATTACCATGGCTCTCTTCTTCAAAAGTCGAATCGCACAACAACTTGGGTCGCCCTTCCTAAATACCTCTGCTGGAATATTTGGGTAACCAGAAACAAAAAAACTGTTTGAAGGTGAGGCATCTTGTCCAAGGAAAGTAATGCTTGCTGCAAAATCGTTGTGGGTGGAAGCCTTAGTTACGAGGGGGTGAAGAATATCAACAATGAGCCTTTGAATTATGAGGAAAGAGTGTGGGATCTCGACTTTCTTCAACCTGTCTCCAATAGCTTGCATACGGGTGCCAAAAGGCCCGATTGCTTAAACTAGCAATTGAGAATAAGCGAAGATGCTTTTGCTAATTGGAGGCTAAACTTGGGCTGTAACTCCATTCTCTTTGATGGAGGCTCTAAAGGCAATATGGGGCTAGCTGAGACAGGTGGAGTCATTTTTTATTTTGGAGGGAGGAAGCAAAAGGATTATGCCAAGGACCTGGGCAATAAATCCAAAAATGGAGTTGAGTGGCTTGCTCTTATTAAAGGGTTGGAGATTACAAACAGTTGTGGAATGGAGGAGTTAGCAGTCTATGGTGATTTGCTCATGGTCATAAGGGAAGCAAGATTGTTGTACAAGAAGGTGAAGAGCTGATAACCAAAATGCATCACATCCTTATATGTCTAGGAAAGGAGTTCAAATCTATAAAGTTCTTTCATATATTAAGAAGAAACAATAAGCAGGTTGATTTAATGGCTAACAGAGGAGTCTCATTAGACTATGGAGAGCTTGTTTGTAATGAATACATGATAGGAATAAGTTGGATCCCCTGAGTTGGAATTTTTCATCACTATGGATCAGTCTCAAATTCAACTTACAGGTATGCATTACACAGTTAATGGTAGGTACTCTCAATCTGAAATTCTAATGAATGCGCAGGCAATATGTTCTTGCATTTTTGCCATCACCGGTTCACAGCTGCTGGCAATTTTCCACATCCATCCATGCGCAGAGGAAGAAATAGAATCTCTAAATAAAAAATTATCAACACCTCTTCTCCATGCAAGAAGGATAATCACATCTCTAAATGGTGGGCTCACTATCCGACTGGTGGGAGAATTGAAATCATGTGTCAAGAAAATGCGTTGGTTGGACATGAAAACTATAACGTGTCTTCCTTGAGTTCAATGACAAGGCAGGAAATCAACAATAGGATCTATAATCGATGGTCAATTCTGAGGTTGTGGTCAATCCTGAAGATTTGTATTCGGTGGTCAGTCAGTGCAAGAAAGAGAATAGGAATGTGCGTGATAACAAATTCAATTTTTTTAAATACTTAGCGGGTGGAAAAATAATGGGAAAATAACAATGGTCATTGTGGGAATCTTGGTATCTTGGTTATCGGGCTACAACAGGAGGTGAGTTGCTACTTGGGTATGGTTTTTGGGCATCAACCAGATGTGTTTTGGAGCTTAAGGGAAATGAAGGATAGGAAGATTTGGAGGAGGAGAGTTGTTACTGATCAAATTTTATTATGTCTTGTTTTTTTATTGCTTCTTGGTCAATTTGTACGAAGTTATAGCTTCCATATAGTAGGGTTCTTTTGGGATAGCTACAAATACAAGAAAGGTGAGCAAGGAGTTTTGGATGCTGCCCTCCTGTGGGAGCAATCCAACTTCTATGTGTTGTAACCTTGTTTAATCCTTTTTAATATAAAAATTCTCAATCGTTTCAGTCAAAAAATATATTAAACATTGTAGTACGATCCATTCCCTTTTACTTCATAACTCCTTTTGTTAAACACAAAACCCTATAAATAACATATTAATCTTTTAAAGAATGAGGTAATATATAAAGGAGATACAAAATACAATTTTAAATGAAGACGTATTCCCTCTCAATAGAGGGTACTTAAATTCACTCTTAATCTATCTCATACCGATACAAGGGAAAAACACATTCTAGTCCCTAACACTTGTAGTAACACATGCAATTGTTCACTCATATGTTTAAGAACCATACATCACAATAAGCTACTTTCCACGGCTATTTAATAAAACAAACTTGAGCATAACTCCTTGAAGTTATGAAATGAACATCTCATAATACCATTATTTAAACATTCATATATAAAGCTTCCATTATTAAACTACGACATGTCCTTCATAAACAAGAGTAAACACTTGTAAGTCCTTCAAGGACTTATTACTATGAATGAGAGAATAGTATTACATCTCTTATAAACAACCGCATGTTTCATGTCCGCAAAGCCTTAACTTTTATACGAGACAATATGATCCATAATCCATAATTAACTTTTATACGAGACAATATGATCCATAATCCATATATTATGTATAAATAAGAAAATGAACATTCTTTAAACATCATAGGGTTGCGAAACATTGTCTTGGGTCAGTACATAAAACACAAAAGGCAAAGAGAGAGACACCCATATACGTGGTTCAACCCATTCGGGGGCTACGCCCACCAAGAATTGTTAATCTTTTTATTAATTTATTTCAACACGAGGGTTACAAATCTGCAACACAATGCTGCAATTCTTTTCACTTTCCTTAGAGTCTCTTTCATAGAGAATACTATCTAAATGTTTTTCTGCCTTATTGCAAGGACTTTCCCCGTAATCATAACCAAGTATCACTATTTACAAAATGAGGTCTTCCTTCTTTAATTGTTCAATATGTAAAATGTAATAGACTATTAAATAAACTTTTACTAATCTCATCACCACCTCTTAAAGAGAATATATTAGTTGTCAAATTTTGACTCTTTAACCATTAAAGTTTATGATGTTGAGACTAATCCCATCTTCATAAAAAACACACATCTATTGCATCTTTTAATTAATTCAAATCAGAGGCTACTCCATTTCTCGACATCTTTTCAACATAATTATCTTTGTCTCTATTTCTAAAGTATAATCAAGATTAAGCCAAGACTTATTCCCTATACTGACATTGTAGACAATATAATTATAATATAGAAGGTTTATTACCCTTCATTCACCTATTATACATAATAAGTATTTTATTTTCACTTAGGTGTTGGCTCGAGACTACGATTCCTTCACGCATAAGTTACCATGTAAAAAAACGTTACCACAAAATAAAAACAAAGCAACACATGAACAATATACTTTTGGTTTCAAATAAAGTAAGCCAAAGTTTCCCCGCGAATGCTTCCTCGTGAACAATATACTTTTGGTGTCAAATAAAGTAAGCCAAAGTGAGCAAAAGATAATAACCTACAAACATAAGACCGAAGATGCAAAGAGACTACACTCCTCTTTTATACTACCCTGGCACATCCATATAAACTCTAAGCAATAAATCATAAAATAAAAGGTATTTACACTATATCAACGCAAACCAAAGATAAGTGTTTACCATTCCATGATGGCATACACTGTCACTGTATTCGATGGACAGTCCATAGATAAATTGATTTCCAGCTAAGATTTAGATTTTGCTAAGTGTACAGAGGTGCATAGTCATGTTTCCAAGGAGGGAGACCACCCTCTCAGACCTTACAAGTTAAAAAGAAAGTGAAGAAGTAAACGTGTTCAACTCAGTCATCCTCTCTGGTACATGTTGGAGTGAACTCTTTCCATACCAAAGCTACATTTTAAATCCTTATTTTAACACCTTCTTAAGATTTGTGTTATAGTATAAAAAGGAAATGGGTTGTCGCCCAAATAGAGGCACTTTACTTCAACCATTAAAATGATTAAAGATATAGAAAAAGTCGTCTTATACTCAGTTTATGTGCAAAATAATAGGTAAAAGAATAACCAAGCTTCTATTTGAAATTTGAGTTCAAACCAGTAACCAAGGGTTGCAAGGAATCCATGTCCAACTCTACCTTTTCCCAAGAAAAGTATAACGTCAACCCTTCCTTCTTCTCTTGCACCACTGGGTTCATCTCAACTCGCGGTAACTTTTTTTACACTGTTTGACGTTGGGAGAGGAAGATAATGCAGTTCCCCTCCTATTCTCCCATAACCTTCTTCACGTACCTCTTATCTCATCATTTTCTACCCAACAGTAACGGTTGCACTGTCCCTCTTCCAGGGAGCACGAGCCCTAAATAACTCTTGTTCGGAAAAATTCTCACCACTATTTGTTTGAGGGAAACAATGCTAACTTTTATTTTGATTTTTAATAACATAATTTATGTGTGTACATAATACTTTAGAACCATTTTATCTTTATTTTGTGTACATAATATGTGTACTATAACCATACTTAAAAAAATAAATTAAGGACGACTATAAGGCCTGTGGCAGTGTCCCTCGGGGCTCGCTTATGGGATTTGATTGCACATGTTGGGTTCATCATTCAAGCTTAACATTCCTGGAGGTAAGTGGCAGCTCAAGTTAGCCTTGGAATCCACATGTTTGTTCATATCTCGAAGAATATGATGAGAGGTGACGGTGGTAAATTCTAGCAAGATAAAGCAAAGCCTCTATAGTGTCGCATTTAAGATCGTTTTGTTGAAGTGGTCATCAGAGTTTAAAACTTTTATCAAGATTTTTGAGTCTCCAAAAATTTGTAAGTCTTTATGCCCGACTACCTGTGCTAGCTGAAAGCCTTTTGGAAGTAGAATAATTTCTGCTTGATTGTTGGTGCTCTGCCCTAAAACCTAACTGAAACTTGCTTCTTGCGTTCCACCCGGATTTTATATCACTCCCCCTGGTCCGACGGTCCCTGGATTTCCTTTGGTAACTCCATCAAAAAAAATGAAGCTTTATTTTTCCTCCACCACCAATCAATAAACTCAATTTCCGAAAGTCTCAAGCGCCAATTCGGTTGGATGAAAGGCTTGTTGGGCGACTTCCGTCTTTTAACCGGCGTAAAAGATCATAACCACTTATGCTTTGTTAGAATAATTGAGGGATCGAGGGCGAAAATTTGGTTTCCCGTGACTTCCATTAAAAAAGCCTTTGCTTTTGCTACAACCAACATTGGAGTTGAGTGTTGAGAATGTACTTGCCATTGATGTCAAAGGTGTTCATGAATGACAAAGAGATAACCAGTGGATATGATGGCAGGATAAGATCAGTGAAAGACAAATGTAGTGATGACATGGCATGGATGATGATATGGAATTTCATAGATGATGATATGGCATAGAAAAAAATATTAGAAACAGTCACATAGGATTTCTGCAAAGAAATGGTGAAGTTCTGCAAGTCATGGTGAGATACGCATTCGATCTGAAATCAACGGTCATAAAGCATCCCGCACGAGATCTGACGGTTGAGGATCAGTTATGCAAAGGATAGGCAGAAAAGGTGAAGTTTCGCAAAAGACTATAGATCGACGGTCGATATTAGATCCGCAATAGATCTACGGTCGTAGGAGGTTTCCTCAAAAGAAAGAGTGCGAAAGAAATCTGAATCCGATCAAGAGATCAATGGTTGTGGTTGAATCCACGAGGAAATCTACGGTGGTGGATGATTTTCGCACAAGGTAAAGTAAAGGTACGGAATCCACATTAGATCGTAGATCAACGATCGTGATTGAACCATGCAAAAGAAATCAACGGTTCAAATAGAAAGCGGAAGGCAAAAAGCAGATAATCGTGAAAAAACACTATGGGAAAAGTTGAGTTCCCGAATTCCGCATTCTGTAGTACAAAAAAGGAAGTGTCAAAAGGAAAGTCCGAAAAGTGAAAGAAGCATAAGCTCATCTTTGGAAGCATTGAGTTTTCGACTTCTGCATTCCGCAATGCGAAAAAGGAAGTGGGGAGAGGCCTAGTCCGAAAATCAGAACCCTGGGAATCTATAAGTCGAATTAATGAAAAGTTGAGTTCCTGACATTCGCATTTCGCAGTAGGCAAAAGGAAGTGCAGAATGGAAAGTCTGGAAAGTGGAAGAAGCATAAGCTCGTCTTTGGAAACATTGAGTTTTCGACTTCCACATTCCGCAGTATGGAAAAGGAAGTGCGGAAAGGAAAGTCCGAAAAGCGCAAGTAGAAGAGAGGAAAGCGGAGAATCGTGAAAACAATGTGGGAAATGTCACAGTTCCGCATTCGCATCTTGTGATTAATGGTCAGAAAGACTTCCATGAGAGATCAATAGTGCAGAAAACAAAAAGCAAAGAAGTGCGAAAGCAATGCTTGAGTTTTTGAGAACCCGCACTCTACATCCTACATTTCGAAAGATCAATAGTCACAAAGAAACCTGCAGGAGATCAACGGTGCAGAATGGTTGAGGCGAAAAGCTAACTTTACATAAATATACTTTGAGAAATGTCACAGTCAGGAAATCCGCAGTCTTGAAGATCAACGGTCACAAACAACCTAGGACAAAGATCAACAACTCAAGATGAATGCAAAAATAAAAAGTGCAAAAAGTCATAACTTGAGATCAAACATTGGAAATTAGAGGTGAATGAAGATCAACGGCTAAAGGAGATTTTGCTGATAAAAAAGCAAGTAGCAAGTAGGATCAAGATTGAAGGTCAAAATTGATTGTTGAGTTAGATATACAGTTCTGCTGATTCAGCATGCGTGGGTTAAGGAACTTTTGAAATCTGCGGAATGCGGTAGGTGCTTAAAGTTTGAACGACAGAGATTAAAGGAGGATTTTGATCAAACGATGGAAATAATTCCACTAGGTGAACTAGCACAGAGAAAGTCAAAATGGATATTAGGGGAATTAGTTAGGGGTCACATACTTCAACGATACAGATGAAAGCATGGCTTAGATCAACGACTGTAAGTTATTTCACAGGTTCAACATATATGTGAGTTAACCACCGGGCTGAGAGAGAAATCATAAAAACGATTTAAGTTTGGTTTGTTCTTCGCCATTGATTGAGGTATTTAAGAGATCCAATGCCTAAGAATGATTTCACCCGTTAGAATATCCAGGTGTATAACCAAGAGACTGTATGCAAAATTATTATGGAATCCAGGTTTGTGCTAACCAGATCAGATTTCATGTTGTGTGGATTCGCAGTGGTGAGGAGGTGCATCTGCAACAGTGAAGAGGTGCATCCAAAAATCGTGAAGATAGGTGTCCGCAGAAAACATGAGGGTATTTATTGTCAAAGTGTTGAAGAAATTAATTGTCTCTGTGATTACGAATGATAGGAGTCCAAGAAGTGAAGAGGAGGCTGATCAAAATCAGTCCAGGGTGGTAGGGTGGCGCTAGGGCAGACTATAAGTCTGCACATGGTGTTGTAGCATCCTTGTCTGTTGTAGCAGATAGAAAACCAGGCATGGTGTTTTAGCATCCTTGTCCATTATAGCAGGAATAAACCCAGGGTGTTGTTGCATCCTTTCTATCGTAGCAGATAAAGCAATTTTGAAGATTTGTCTCATTAATGATTTTGAATTTGTGGTTTGCTTTTTAAAGTTTCCACGATAAAGTTTGTGTTTTAACCTGTTTGATTCGTTGTGTGTTTTGATTTTAAAAGGAAAAAGACAATATTGATTCACACCCCCCCCAATATTGTGGGATAAACCAACAATCAGTATCGGAGCAGGTTCCTTCATCACAGTTTAACCACTGGAAGGTAGATCCTATTTAAAAACCACTATGGATCAACAAGAAGGTTTATCCACCAACAAACCTCCACTGTTCACAGGAGAAAATTATGCTGACTGGAGTGTGAGAATGAGATATCATCTGATGTCCCTTGGATGGAAGGTTTGGGATGAAACTGTAAAGGAATACAAAATAGATGACCAAGCACCTGCAGACAGTGTAAAACTAAGCCAATATGAAGGTAATGCTAAATCCCTAAATGCAATCTTGAGTGCGTTGACAACTTTGTATTTACAAAAGTTATGTGATGCAATACTACCAAAGAATCCTGGGATAAGTTAAAAATTATCTATGAAGGAGCATCTAAGGTCAAAGAATCCAAGCTTCAGACATATAAAGGGCAATTTGAGAGCCTTAAAATGAAAGAAGAATAAAATATTAGGCAATACCTTCTAAGAGTATATGAGGTTTTCAATGCCATTAGAGGTCTTGGAGGAAATTTAAGAGAGAAAGAAGTTGTGAGCAAGGTACTAAGAACATTTCCAATGAAATATGACTCCAAAGTATCCACTCTAGAAGAACGAGATGATCTTGACTAGGTGACAGTAGATGAACTACATGGAATCCTCACTGCATATCAGATGAGAACATGACTAAATGAATCTTCAAGAAAATAAGCAGCATTTAAAGCCTCATCCAAAAATCAAACAGTGAACCTAGATGACGAGGAAGCTCTTTTCATTAAAAAACTTGAGAGGGAACTCACGAATATAGAGGAAAGTTACCCCTAAAATGTTTTAACTATGGAAAAATTGGACATTTTGCTTTAAAATGTACTTACCCTAAACAAGATGATAATGATGGGAGAGAAACCTCAAACTTCAAAAAGGGTAAAGCAGGAAACAAGAAGAAGTCCTATGAGAAAAATAAAATTGTCTACACCATGGAAGATAGTGAAGATGCAGATACAATTGAGGATGAGGAAATTGAGATTATATTCATGGGTATAGATACTCAAGCTTCAAATGATGACTCAGATGAAGAAGGAGTAGTAGAATTCAGAGCTGAACTTGTTAGTGCTCTCGAAGAACTTGAGAAATGCAGGAAAAAGAACAAACAATCAAGTCATATAATTAGTGAGTTGGAAGCTCAACTTCTAGATGCCAAAAGGATTGAGGAAGATCTAAACCCGCAGCTCAAACGAAGAATACAAGAATCTGAAAAACTTGAAGAAGAGATCATACAATTCAAGAAAAATCTTGATGAGGGATCTGTCAAGTCAAAGTTTGAAACCAGCTCAAGGATTCTAGATGACATCCTAAGTAGCCAAAGACCATCAAATGATAGATCTGGTTTGGGTTTTGTCAAAGAAAAGAAACTAGAAAGTTTTTTTTTCACTAATCAAGGAGGAAGCAAGAAAATCTATGCTGAAGCACTAAAGAGTCCAGTTAAAAAGGAAGAGAGCATGAAAGTTGCCCTAAACTCTCAAGATAGAAACATAAATAATATGGTGCCCAAGAGACCAAATAAATATCTACAGATCTTCTTAGGTCACTGTTACTCCTGTAATAACTTTGTTCATAAAGCCTTAAGTTGCAGAACTAATAGAAAGGTTCCTGAGTACAAGAAGAAGTCATCAAGTCATAAACCAAAAGGAAATCATAACCTTTTTACACTTCTTAAAAAATATGACATATAGTGTTACAAATGTAATAACTATGGAGATATGGCAAGAGAGTGTAAACTGAGGACTCCTACAAGGAATATTATTGCAATTAAGTCTCAAGGTTGCTCTATGTGCAACAGAAAACCAAAACCTATGGCGCTTGGATAGTGGTTGTTCAAGACATATGACCAGTGACCCAACCAAATTCATAACACTAAAATATAATAAGGGTAAAGTCACTTTTGGAGACAATCTTTCCTCCAAGATAATTGGCAAAGGAACAGTTGTTGTTAACAACAATATCAAAGCAAAAAATGTATTACTAGTAGAAAACCTCAAGCCTAATCTTCTCAGTGTAAGTCAAACATGTGAACAAGGGCACACTTGTATTTTTTATTCAGAAAAAAGTGAAATCAAGAAAAAGGACTCAGGAAGAGTTGTTGGCACTGCTATAAGAAATTCAAACAATGTGTACATCCTAGAAAATGAAAATAAATGTTACGTAGGTATGGTTGATGAAATCTGGTTATGGCATAGAAGGTTGGGACACTTTAATTTTGACAATCTTGTCAAAATAAGTAAGAAGGAAGTTGTAAGAGACTTGCCTAAAATTGTAAAACCTCTAAACTTTGTTTGTAAACATTGTCAACATGGGAAGCAAACTAGAGCCAGTTTTAAAACATAAGAACATATGACTTCACATCCTCTGGAAATAGTGCACACAGATTTCTATGAACCAACAAGAACTAAAAGTCTACAAGGAGAGTATTATTTCATGTTGCTCATTGAAGATTACACAAGGATGACTTGGGTGACATTCCTCAAAGAAAAATCAGAAGCCTTTGAGAAGTTTAAAATCTTCAAAGCAATGGTTCAAAAGGAGACACATGTGAAGATCAAATGTCCTAGATCCGACAATGGGGGAGAATTTACCTCAAATGAGTTCAATGAGTTCTGTGAGACACATGGAATTAAGAGGCAATTTTTAGTTGCAAAAACTCCTCAGCAGAACGACGTTTTTGAAAGGAAAAATAGAACAGTCCAAGAGCCTGCCAGAACAATGCTAAATGAAGCAAAGTTGTCAGATGTATTTTGGAAAGAATAAGTATACACAACTGTCTATATACTTAATAGAGGACAACTCAAAGTAAATAAAGACAAGAGCCCTTATGAATTATGGTATGGGAGACCAACCTCAGTCAAATATTTCAAAGTATTTGGCAGTAGTTGTTACATTAAAAGTAATGAGGGTGACCTTGGCAAGTTTGACTCTAGAACTGATGAAGGAATATTTCTAGGATATTCATCCACCAAGAAGGCATATAGATGTTTCAATACAAGGTTACACAAGATTGTAGAGAGTGTAGATGTAAGAGTAGATGATATAAAACCTAGAAGAGAAAGAAGTTAGGACAGTGTTGAAAATACAAATAATGAAGAAAAGGAAGAGTTGAAAGAGGACGAAAGTATTCATGTTGAAGAAGAAGGAATAGAAGATGAATATACATAGGAAAGTGAAGAAGAATCCCCAATACATGATACAAAAACCCCATCTAGAAGGATACAAAAGAATCATCCAGAAACACAGATCATAGGTGATAAAAATGTTGGAGTCAGTACAAGGAGACAACTAACATTTAATGAACAAGCCCTACTCTCAATAGTGCAACCTAAGATTTGTTCAGAAGCAAGCAAGAACGATGAATGAATCAAAGCCATGAATGAAGAATTAGATAAGATTGAGAAAAGTGAGACCTGGGAACATGCCCTAAGACCTAAAGATAAGAATGTTAAGGGGACCAAATGGGTTTTCAAGAAAAAATTCAATCAGGATGGTCAAGTGATAAGGAACAAGGCAAGATTAGTATGTAAGGGGTATGCCCAGGTAGAAGAGACTGATTTTGAAGAAACTTATGCTACTGTGGCAAGACTTGAAGCAATCATAATGTTTCTAGTGCTCTCAAGCCATACAATTTTTAAAGTGTATGAAATGGATGTTAAGTTTGCATTTTTGAATGGAAAAATAGAAGAAGAGGTTTATATTGAAAAACCTGAGGGTTTTCTATTTTCAGAAAACAGAGACTATGTTTGTAGACTAAAAAACGCACTCTATGGTCTTAAACAAACTCTAAGAGCCTGGTTTTCAAGGCTAGACAACTATTTAAAACAACAAGGATTTAAGAGAGGGGTCACCGAAAGTAATCCCTACTTGAAAATTGAAGATGAAAATATGATCATTGTTGTTGTTTATGTGTGGTTTATGTAGATGACATCATTTTTGGAAGCAATTTACAAATTCAAAGTGTAAAATTTGCCTCTTAAATGTCAATATTGGGTGAATTAAAATTTTTCTTGGGGTTACAAGTTTATCAAACAGACAAAGGAATCTTTATCTCTCAAACTAAGTACATCAAAGACATGCTTAAGAGATTTAAGTTGGAAGACTCCAAACTTGTTAGTACTCCTATGATCACAGGGTGTAAATTAAGTAAGGACGATGAGTCTCTGGAAGTATATCACACCATGTATAGATCCATGATAGGTAGCATGATGTATGTAACAACTACAAGACATGATGTGATGCAAGTTGTAGGATTGGTTGCTAGGTTCCAGTCAATCCCTAAAGAGATGCATGTAACTGTAGTAAAAAGGGATTTCGAATATTTAAAAGGCACTATGGAGTATGGGTTATGGTACCCAAAGAGTCAAGATTTCAGTTTAAAAGCATTTACTGATGCAGATTGGGCAGGAAGCGTTGATGATAGAAAAAACACTCGTGGAGAAACATTCTTTTTAGGGAATTGCTTGGTATCATGGTCAAGTAAGAAATAGTCCTCCATTTCACTCTCTACAGTCGAGGCCCAATACATTGTTGCTACATCCTATTGCACTCAAGTTATTTGGATGAAACAAACACTAGAAGATTTACTTGTTAAATATGAGCATCCAATAATAATAAACTGTGACAATACCAATGCTGTTAATATGTCAAAAAACCTCGTCATGCACTCCAAAATGAAACACATACCAATCAAATATCACTTTCTAAGAGAACGGGTATCTCAAAAAGTTGTCAAATTAGAATATGTTGACACAAAAGGATAGTTTGTTGATATCTTTACCAAACCTCTACCCAAAGAAGTCTTTGGGCATCTTAGACAACAGATGGGAGTAATATCATTACATTAGAGAAAGAGGCATGATCTCAGGGGGAGACAAGATGATAGGGGGAGTTATCAAAAAGAAGAAAGACAGGAAATCCTAAACAGGTTAATAGGTTATCCTTTGTCATTGTTGTCAAAGGGGGAGAATGTTGAGATGTTGCCATCAATGCCAAAGGGGGATATTGTTGAGAATGTAGTTGTCATTGATGTCAAAGGTGTTCACAAATGACAAAGAGATAACTAGTGGATATCATGCCAAGATAAGATCAGTGAAAGACAAAGGTAGTGATGACATGACATGGATGATGATATGGCATTTCATAGATGATGATATGGAATAGACAAAACTGTTAGAAATAGTCAAAGAGGATTTCCGTAAAGAAATGGTGAATTTCTGCAAGTCATGGTGAGATCCGCATTCAATCTGAAATCAACGGTCATAAAGCATCCCGCACGAGATATGACGGTTGAGGATCAGTTCCGCAAAGGATAGGTGGAAAAGGTGAAGTTCCGCAAAAGAGTATAGATTGATGGTTGATATTAGATACACAATAGATATACGGTCATAGGAGGTTTCCGTAAAGAAAGAGTGCGAAAGAAATCTGAAACCAATCAAGAGATCAATGGTCGTGGTTGAATCCGCGAGGAAATCTATGGTTGTGGATGATTTCCGTACAAGGTAAACTAAAGGTCCACAATGCACATTAGATCGTAGATCAACAGTCACGAATGAACCATGCAAAATAAATCAATGGTTTGGATAGAAAGCAGAAGGCAAAAAGCGGATAATCCCGAAAAAGACTGTGGGAAAAGTTGGGTTCCCGACTTATGCATTTTGCAGTACAGAAAAGGAAGTGTGAAAAGGAAAGTATGAAAATCAGAAGAAGCATAAGCTTGTATTTGGAAACATTGAGTTTCCGGCTTCCACATTCTGCAATGAGGAAAAGGAAGTGTGGAGAGGCAAGTCCGGAAATCGAAACCTCCAGAAGCTACAAGTCCAAGTCATGAAAAGTTGAGTTCCCAACTTCCGCATTCCGCAGTACGTAAAAGGAAGTGCGGAAAGGAAAGTCTGGAAAGTGGAAGAAGCATAAGCTCCTGTTTGGAAACATTGAGTTTCCAAATTCCGCATTCTGCAGTATGGAAAAGCAAAGTGCAGAAAGCGGAGAATCACAAAAAGAATGTGGGAAGTGTCGTAGTTCCACATTCCGCATCCAGCCATCTAGAAGATCGACAGTCAAAAAGACTTCCATGAGAGATCGACGGTGCGGAAAGGTTAGCGTGGAAAACGAAAAAAGCAAATAAGTGCGAAATAAATGTTTAAGCTTTTAAGAACCCGCACTCCACATCCCACATTATGGAAGATCAACGGTCACGAAGAAACCTGCAGGAGATCAACGGTGCGTAACGGTTGAGGCGAAAAACTAAGTGCGGAAAGACACTTTGAGAAATGTCATAGTCAAGAAATACACAGTCTTGAAGATCAACGGTGACAAACGACCCAGGACAAAGATCAACGACTCATGATGAATGCGGAAATAAAAAGTGTGAAAATTCACAACTTGAGATCGGACGATGGAAATTAGAGGTGAATGAAGATCAACGGCTACAGGAGATTTCGCTCATCAAAACGCAAGGAGCAAGTAGGATCAATATTGACAACCGGAATTGATCGTTGAGTTAGATCTACGACAGAGAACAATTACATTGATTCAACATGCACGGGTTAATGAACTTTTGAAACTTGCGGAATGTGGTAGGCACTTAAAGTTTGAACAACAGAGATTAAAGGAGGATTTTGATCAAAGGCTGGAAATAATTCCGCTAGAAGAACTAGCACAGAGAAAGTCAAAATGGAGATTAGCGGAATTAGGTAGGGGTCACATACTTCGACGGTCCAAATGAAAGCATGGCTTAGATCAACGATTGTAAGCTATTTCGCTGGTTCAACATATAGTTGAGTTAACCACCAGGAAGGGAGCAAAATCGTAAAAACGATTTAAGTTTGGTTTGTTCTCCACCGTTGATTGAGGTGTTTAAGAGATCCAACGCTTAAGAATGATTTTTCCCGTTAGAATAGGCAGGTGTATAACCAAGAGACTGTATGCCAAATTATTGTGGAATCCAGGTTTGTGCTAACTAGATCAGAATTCATGTTGTGCGGATTTGCAATGGCAAAGAGGCGCATTCGCAACTGTGAATAGGCGCGTCATAAAATTGTGAAGAGAGGTGTCCACAGAAAACATGAGGGTATTTATTGACAGAGTGTTGAAGAAATTAATTGTTTATGTGATTACAAATGACAGAGTCCAAGAAGTGAATAACATGCTGATAAAAATTAGTTAAAGGTGGCAGGGTGGCGCTAGGGCAGACTATAAGTCTGCACAGGGTGTTGTAGCATCCTTGTCTATTGTAGCAGACATAAAACCAGGATGTTGTAGCATCCTTGTGTATTGTAGCAGGAAGAAACCCAGGGTGTTGTTGCATCCTTTCTATAGTAGCAGATAAAGCAATTTTGTAGATTCATCTTATTAATGAGTTTGAATTGGTTGTTTTCTTTTTTAAGTTTCCATGATGAAGTTTATGTTTCGACCTGTTTGATTCATTGTGTGTTCTAATTTTAAAAAGAAAAAGACAATACTGATTCACCCCCCCCTTAGTATTGTGGGATAAACCAACATCGAGGGCGTGTTGTTGAAAATCCATTCATTTCTCGCTAGTTAGATTTTCCACCATAAGAACTTTGGTACGAATTGCCATATTTTACTCCAGATAGGTTTAATTGACAACCTTCCAGGATATCGAGATTCCCAACCTATGAATAGAGGGACTACAACAACCTTTGATGGAATTGGAGCCTTTATACCTTGTAGCATACGCCCCGAAGCCGATTGAGTGAAATCACAATCTACAAAGAGATGATCTAATGTTTCAGAGGCCTTGTTTCATAAACAACATATGTGAGGGCCTAGAATTCCCCTCTTATTCAGTTTTTCACAAGTTAAAACCTTCTTATGCATTGGAAGCCACGTAAAGAAATTTACATTAGGGAGACTGTATGGATTATAGACAAAATTCCAAAGAGAGGAGGGATGCATTCGAATCGAATTTGATCGAAGAACATAAAAGCCGTGTAAGTGTCGTACATGCGGTTGTGTAAGTGTCATATTTTCCCCATCCCTACTTATCATTGATTGAAAGGTGAATGGGAGCTTAACCTGCCAGCTCTGCCATCAATAAGTTCTATTGTGGATGAAGACGTTCCGACAAATCTGGAAGTCGACAAGCTACACAATTCCCTTTGTCATCCCAAGAGGAGATATCAACAAGCCTTAGGAATCCTTTATTAATGAGCCAAAGCTTGATATCTGTAAGCGAATATGTGGAAGCTAAAGGAGGATTCCCTTTGATTTTATCTTCCCATATAAGTGTTTTCTTACCGTTGCCTGGAATTTGAAAGAGATTCTTTTAGAAAAATTCAAGTCCTCTGCGACATAAGTTAGAAGCTATTGAGCCTTTGGGAGTATTTGATATCTGCAAATTTCTCATAGATCCTCCCACGAGGTACTTTTTCCACAGAATTTGACTCACTTGATGACTTCGATTAATAAAGAGTCGCCACATAATTTTTCTTCCCAAGGTGGTATTTGCCATTCAAGGGTCTCTGATATGTAGGACTCCTTCTAAAACCGGTCTTTTAACTATATCCCAACTAACTAGGTGCAATCTGTTCTGATTTCCTTTTCCACCTCTCCAAAGAAAGTCTCGAAGAAGCTTAGAGATTTGATCCATTATTTCTTTGGGGGCGAGGAGAAGAGAAGACTGAAATATTGGGAGAGCATAAAGGAATGAATTAATCAGTATGAGCTTCCCTACCTTTGTGAGCCATTGGCCTCCCTAAGAGGGAATTTTGGCTTTGATCTTACTTATTACTTCCAGCCAAAGTGGAGGTTTATTTTGGCCTAGGGTTAAAGGAAGGCCCAAATAACTAATCTTATCCCAAGTGTCATAACTAGCAAAACCCAATAAGTGAGCTATGTGGAGGATTGTTTAATGATCAGTATTCCAGCCATACACTGCACTCTTTCTATTGTTAATCAGAGCTCACGAGATAAGACAGAAGTTTTGCAGAGTTTCTTTGAAGGACCTTTCTAGCCTGAGAGAGGTCCCTCCTAAGAGAAGTGTATCATTTGCAAAAAGGGCATGATTAAGAGGTTATACTCCTCTTACCAACTTGATGCCCGAGATAATCCCAGCTTCTTTTTCAGCAGATAACTTTATGCTCAGAGTATCTACCATCAAAATAAACAAGAACAACGAAAGCAGGCAGCCTTATTGAAGACCCCTTGTTGCTTGAAAGAATTTTGTCGGTCTGTCATTTACTAGAGGTGCTAGCCAAGGTCTATCTGTACAAGCTTTGATCAACTTTACAAAATCTAAGTTGAAACCAAAAGAGAGAAGAACTTTGTAAAGGAAGGAAAGCCATACCAGGTCAAAAGCATTTGCCATATTGAGCTTGATTAGCACGCCTTTCTCCTATTTCTGATTGTTGGAGTGCATGGATTCATGTACTTGTATCACATTATCCAGGATGTGTCTCCCTTTGACAAACTTTCCTTGTAGAGGGGAGATAAAATTCCCTAGTATAGGCTTGAGTCTATTTCCTAAGAGTTTAGAGAGGATTTTGTAAGAGGCGTTGCAAAGCGAGATTGGCCTAAATCTTTTGAACGTTTTTGGATTGACTTCTTTAGGGATTAACGTAAGGAAGGTGGAGTTGGTACATCCACCAACTTTGGCTTTTTGCTAAAAGGATTTGATCATCCTTAGGATGTCTTTTCTGTTAAAAGAACAACAAGCTCTGTAAAAATGTATTGACAATTCGTCTGGTCCTGGGGCGTTGCCAAGCTTCATAGACCATATGACCTCTATAACCTCCTTCTCCAAAAAGGGCTTCAAAAGCTCTCCATTTACCTCGACAGTGACCAAAGAGGGTATATTGGACAAAACATCAGAGGTGATTTCATCATCACTCAATCTGTCCTCTCTAAACAAAGATTGAAAATGCTTTTCAACAACTTGCTTTATCTGGGTAAAGCCTTTGAAAGTATCACCGTCTAGGGAGGAAATTTCTGAAATATGGTTGCGGGAGAGACGGGCTCTACACTGCCGATGAAAGAAGGAGGTATTGCGGTCTCTTTCTTTCAACCAAAGATTGAGATACTTCAATCTCCGATATTCTTCTTCCTAGAGAAAGGATCGAAAGGAGTTAAACTGGGCTTGTTGCTCAATTTCCATCACGGTTGAGGTTATTTCAGTTTCCTCCATTTCCATCTGGATCACTACCAAATTTTGCACTACCTCTTTTATGTTGTTGGAAGGAGTCTTAAGAGAATTTCTAACCCATTCCTTGAGGGTAAATTTAGTGGTTTTTAACTTCTGTTCCTAGACATAGCTTGGAGATCCTACAACTGGGAGGGACCAAGCCTTTGTTACTATGTCCATGAAGCCTTCTCGTTCGATCTAGAGTGGATTAAACCTAAATGGGATGGGTCTGAGACCTTCTTCGTCTTCCATCTAAAGTGAAATAGGCTTATGATCTGAGGTAAGTCTGGGTAGTATGCTATCGATCCAGTCTCGCTGAGATATGGGTCGCTCCAACTCTATTATTGGTCCAGGTCTACCGACATTTCTTTGGCTTGAAGTTCAATAGGTCCCATATTTGGATTAAGTTCTCCACCGCATTATGCATGGGGTCCCTCCCGCATACTCCACCTTTTTTTTCTTTGGGATCCAGTGTGATGTTAAGATCTCCGACCACTATGATGTTGGAGGGCGAATATATGTCTATAAAATTTGAAAGAGAGTTCCAACATTCTTTTTTCTTAATAAAGGTATTTGGAACATACATATTTAAGAGTGCAAGAGAGGTCTTCCTTGAGATATGTCGTAGTTCAGTGTATATCCAATGTTGAGTCTCAAAAGAGCTTCCCAAGAGGAACATTTCATTCGACCACAGGGTTGCAAGTCCACTAGAGGAGCCCCTTGCACTTACTGCCTTCCTCGCGTTCTTTTTCCACTTCATTCTACTTAAGGAGATAAGAGTTTCCTCTTCTATTTTTGTCTCTTGGAGCAGTAGGATATCAGGAGAAGCCATTTTTATAAGATCTTTTACTACTTTAGCTTTCAAAGGATTTCCCAACCCCCCTGCAATTCCAAGAGACAATCTGCATTATTTATTAGTGACTGAAGATGAAGGGCCTCCCTTTGGGAGTCCAACTCGAGTAATTTTGCCAATAGACATTTTTATAGTGGGTTGACTACCTTGCATCTTCAATCGCTCGACTTCTTCCTCTCGAACGTTCTTAAGTGATTTCTGCCCTCCTCTTTTGGAATACCTCTCAAGGGATTCTTCTTCAGAGGAACAATAGTTATAATTGGGATTATTTCTCGTCATTTCTACATATTCGGGAGAGGACGAAGCACCTACTGGAGATCCAAGAAGATCCCGTATAGCTGTTTCTTTACTTTCTTCCACTATCATATCCTGAGTTTGTTAGTCTTCACCCTCTTCAAGCTTTGGGGAATTCTGTTTTTCCGGGTTACTCAACACTTCAAAGGGATTTTGAGTTGCGTTTTCCTTCGTAGCCATCACTCCTTCGGTCTGCTTTTGCCTAGTGGGAATACTTCCCGACCCATTGTCCCCTCTTTTTCCTTTTGATCTATTGGCCTACTTTGTTGAATCAGATTTTTGAATTTGTGTCCATTGTTATCCCTTTTCCTTTTCAGCTTCTTCCTCCGCTTTCTTCTTGCACGTTCTGGAAAAATAACCATATCCATGGCAGTGTTTGCACTTGAAGGGAAGTTGCTCGTAATTGAGCTCTTGCACATGTGACCAATCAACTGCTGTCAATTTAATCGCTTCAGGTATCCCTATCTCCAAGTTGACTTCTAAACATATTATGGCACAAGAGTATTGACCTCATCTTTCAACCCCGTCTATATACTTTCCCAGTTTATTCCCTATGGCTTCTAAAGATGATGGGTTCCAACACTTTAGGGGAAGGTACGGAAGCCTAACCCAGACCGAGACTGTTGAAGGCACATCTTGGCTCGGGTCAAAATTCGACATCCATTTGTTTAGGTATAGCCCTTGAAGGCCCATGAAGTATGGCCTATTTGGAAAGATTAGGTCTTTGTCTTCTGCATTTTAGAAAAGAAAGACATAGTGACCCTTGCCTACCAAGTGATTGCGTATGCCTTCCGAGATGAGAGGCTTCCAGTTCCTTTGTATCCATGCATCGATTGCCTTAGGGGAGGGCTAGAGTCCGGTAAACTAACTAATGAGGTCTCGTTCAACGATGTCCAGAGCTGTCCGGTAAGGGCGTTATGCAGGGAGATCGACCAAGGGTATTCTGTCAAGTTTCTTGATGAACTTCAGCTGATTGAGGCTGATCTTCCTCTTGTTGCAAGCTACTACCAGGATTTTGAAAGCAATGAGCTCAGGGGGAAGGGGAGGAGCACCCCCTCCAGCGGCCATGAGAGGACGAGAGCAATGTGGCGTGCAGACTCGGTTAACAGAGAAGAATGTGAATTGCTATTGCTATAACCATACTTTTAATGAAAGTGACTATTCGAAGATTGCTCTAAAGCGAAAGAAAAACCTTGGCTTATATATTGAAAAGTTTAGAATAACCTATTGGCATGTGGGCCATGGTTAAGATGTTTTTAGGATAATAAGTAGAATATAGCTTAATCTAGTTTTAAACTTGTAAAATGATAATGATAATAATAATAGTCACTTCAACTTATGATGATACCTACAAGGTTTTAGACCAACAAAAGGAGTTAAAAATTTGTAAGTCATCCAATCCATAGCATCCCAACGATTCTCCCTTTCCCTCTCTACCAAGCAATTCACAACTTAGGAAATAAATAACATTACTTACAATGTTTTTACGGAGAATGTCATATTTTAACCCATCAAAAAATAAAATAAGTAAAATTTAAAAAATTAATTTCAACTTAAAAAATAATTTAATATTTTTGAAAACATTTAAAAACTTTTATCATAAATATAACTAATGTAATGAAAAGCCAAGCATTTTGATTTGAAAATAAATATTTATGTGACCAGATTTAAAATTATATAAAAGAAATATTATAAAAAAGAAAAAAATTATTTACTTACAAATATTATATTTAAAAAAATAAAATAAAAACAATTACATTATATAAAAACTGCGAATGGGCATGAGGAAGTTACAAAATTTCTGCGTATGGATGAGGAAGTTACAAAATTTCTGCGTATGGATGAGGAAGTTACAAAATTTGCGGAACTAAAATAAATAGAAAAATCAACTGACTCTTATTGCTATCCTTTCTGTTTTGGCTATTCCTCCATAGATTACAAAATTTTCCAGAGTAAATTCAACAGAAGGTACCCAACATGAATAAACAAAAAAACAATTATGCGGAGGCTTTCGTGGCAATGGTTATGGCTTACTCGATCATCTATATCGGCTCGAGGGTAGTATTTAAGCCGGGAGTCATTTCTATCAATAAAAAAACCTTTTCAATCCATCGCACCTTTTTGGATAAAATTTAACTTTTATAAAAGTTAGCCAAACGCAAAGAATAACCGTCACAAATACAATTTCCCACCAACTTTACCCAAGGAAAATAAATAATGTTTTATTCCCATTTTTACTTCAATTTAACACTCAAACTAGTCATCGTTTGAGGAATTTAAGAAATCTTTTAGGCATGGGCACGCAAATTTTGTTGTTATTTAAGATGTAATACTGTAGTAGATATTTTTATATATTAGTATTTGATCTTTTTGTGTATATCTATGTTTTAATGAAAAAGTATAAGTTAAACTTAATTTAGTTTTTAGAAATAGTTAGAGTGATTATTAGTTAAATGTCTTTTAACTAAAGCAAATAGAAGAATAACATTTCTCTAAACATTTATTAAGTATTAATATTTAATAAAAAAAGTTTGAATATAGATAAAAAAATGATTTACATAACATTTCCTTTTTCAAACTTTTTGAGAGATATTATATGTAAAAATTTACTTTTTTTTAATGTAAAATATATATAAATCAAAAATTAAATTGAGATCATTCCATCTAAACATTCTTATTAAATAAAAAACTATTTATATAACACTTATTTCTGAACACCTAATTTTATTTTTCAAAAAGTACCTTAGAAAAATTATATATAACAGTTTATTTTTTATTTATAAAATATATATTAAACAAAATTAAATTCAAATATATATATTTTTAAAATATCAATATAAAATAAAATCTCAATAAGTTCAATATCACTTGAATAATAAAACTTATAATAATAATAATAAACAAATAAAAAAGAATCAAGCAAAATATAGAAAATCTTTATTAAATTTACAAAACTTAAACATTACTTTTCTTATCCTATCCTCTTCTCCCTTCTCCTCCATTCCATCTAACTCCTATCCAAATAAAAAATGACTTCCATAACACTTATTTTCTCCGGTTTATATTTAGTATATAAGTTTTTTCAGATGGAAAGATCCATGGAAAACCCAGCAATACTTCCTCACATTCCTCACATTCGTGGATGGTAGAGGTGGTAAACCGCCGGCCATCGTAGCAGAAGGCCTAACCCCAGAGGACTCAAGGCTCGAACCCGTGACCTCCCCCCGAACCGAGAGAGTGTGCGCACGTGTTACCAATTGAGCTAACCCTTGGGGCTAATATTTAGTATATAAATTATAGAATAAGTAAGAGGTTGACTTAGATTTATAGTTTATTCTTAGTTGTTTCGATAAAAAGATAACATGCATAAATTTTTTTTTTAAATTTTTTTTGTAAAGTATGTATAAAACAAAATTCAAACTTTTATATATATTTTGTTTTTATTCAAATTTATGAATATCAAAAAATAAATCTTAATACTTTTTTAGTATTTTTTTACAATAATGATAAACAAATGAAAAAAACCACTACTTAAAATATTTAGAAAATTAAAAATTTAAAAAAACATTTCAACAACATTTCTTTTTATCTTTTTTCCCCTCTCTACATTAGAGTCCCCAAAAACACAAAAAATATTATGCATCTTTTTTCCTCCCTCCATTAGAGTCCCCAAAAAACACCAAAAATATTATGTATGAATGTTTATTTTTTTATTTATAAAATATATAACAAGATTTAAACTTGTATATTTATATATCGTTTGAATAGTAAAACCTTCAATAATAATTATAAAGAAATGAAAAAATATACTAAAACATGTTATATATTACCGTTTATTTTTTATTTATAAAATATATAACAAAATTAAATTTATATATTCATATATAAAACAATATCTATAGATATTAGTTCATTAATATCATTATCATTTAAATAATAAAACCTATAATAAATATAAAAAATGAAAAAACATCTACTAAAACATCGAAAACAAACTTTATAAAATTAAAAAAACTTAATGAACACTCTTATCCTCTGCTCCCAACAAACCTCTTATACTTTTCATCCTATTCCAAACCCTAAAATTTTAAATAATACAAAAATAACAAAACGTCATAATTCCACATAATTTCACATTATGATATATCAGATAACAATCCCCTCCAAACCCTAATAAATTATTAGAAACCCAAACATAACAATAAGACATTCCATTAGATTAAGATCTCAACTTCCAATACATTGAGATCCCAAAGTTAGCCTCATTAACAAGCCTCTGGCTACTTACCCTCATTAAATACCAATTTAACTACCATCATATTTACAATTAACTTAGCCTTATTTTTATCAAATGTACTTCAAACATTTATATTATTATAATCCCCACGTAGCCTTTTGCTACTACCCTCATTAAATACCAATTTAACTACCATAATATTTACAATTAACTTAAGTCTTATTTTTGTCAAATGCACTTCAAGCATTTATATTATTTTAATCCCCACGTAGCTTTTTCATGTGGATTCTGACTAGATCACCAAGTCAAGCCAGGGATCCGGGCCTATCCCAAACCAACAGACCATGCCTCGGAACTATGCTCTTCACGACGAGCCTAAAGTTTGGTATCGCCGAGCCTCCGCAACGGCTATTAAGACGCTCGTTCCCGCCTTCCGCCATCATTATGATGTTTTGTCAAAGCAGAAACTGTGAGGCTTGAGCTGAGCAAATACTTCGAAGCTTCACTTGCTTTTGCTGAAGTTTTTCACAAGGGTTTAAAGCTGCCCACATTCACCATTCCGTGCTTTTGGAAAGCTGGGTGTTCATAACGATTGCAGATTCTGCTACTCAATGGCGAGGTAAGCCAGTTCATTGATCCACATCCACGGAGTATTAGTGTAAGAATGGCATTCCGACTATGTTGTGATTGAATTTGGATCGCATTCATGCAAGGCTTTTTCTGTTTTCCTGTGTTTCTTGGCCCTCTAAACGTCCTCTGGTTGAATGGTTTCTTGACCCGCCCAAAAATTGCACCAGATTGCCGTATTTCTCCCCAAAACTGCAAAAAGTGCAAACACATGAAGTCAAGGCCGTGGGGAAAAGGAAGGATCGATCGGGGCGAAAATCCAAATTGCTTCTCATTCCTGCAACATACCTCGCTGTCTGAATGGTTGTTGGAGGCTACTCAATTTATCCTCAAACTTCTGCTCATTCACTGCATGCCTTCATAAACTACAATACCCTGAATTCCTCTGTGAACTCCTCCTCGATCAATTCCTTCTGAAATCCTTTCAGCTGAATCATCTCTTCCAACCCCCATTGATGCGAGCTTCCATAACCCGATGATGCCCCTCGAAATGGGGTGCTTGGGCTTGAAGTCTTGCGAGCCGCATCCTGTAATGGGTATGTCTGCTGTGCAACACTCTTCACCAATTTGTGGAAATATGCCTAAAACTCCATACCGCTGCACCCTCTGCTTCTTCTCTGCCATTGCTGCTGTCGATTCTGCCACTAGACTGACCTACACTGAAATTGCTAATTGGTGCTGCCTGAAGTTGGATGCGCAGTTCCCCGATGACTTCATTCTCATCTTACTCTGCTTAGGAAAGGATTCTTACCCAGATGTTCCTTTTCAATATTTTATAGAATTTCGCTAAAGACGATGATAAATATTATCTGTGAAGTAGAAAAACCAGAGGCTTGTTAACTTTTATACCCACCGATAAATGGGACGACCCGTCGGACAGAATCCGCTGTAATTAGTTCTGCTACTGTACATGATGTCCATCTCCATGATTTTTCTTGGAGTGTTTCGACCATTCATGATTAAGTTATTTGTCGAGTTGCCCCTTTTTTCCGAACCTCATGTCACGTTAAAAATCGTTGTACTGTTTGGACCAAATTTTCCTCTTTTATTTTTTATTTTTTAAAAAGTTCCTAAATACAAATTTTAATTAACATTTTATAGCTATAATTTTTTCCAATTTTTTTCTTCCTTAATAATATTTTTCGGTCGAGTTTTGCCTATCAGCATTGTTATTTTTTATTATTATTCCTTTATTACCCAAAAAGTCTAATTTACATTATGTCAATTTATTTTCTAAAAAAATTTGCTTTTATTCATTAAAAAAGACTTTTAAATTAACAATTTCTTTTTATATTTTTTCTTCAAATCTCAATGGTTTTAAAAAATTAGTTATCTATATATTAAGGTCTCGCCTAAAAGGCACAGGCCCACAACAGTTCCAAAATTATATTTCTGTTCTAAATGATATTTATTGTCTATTGGTTTGTCTTTTCCCCATTGGAGAATTACTTACATGCTGCAAACTGAAACTTAAAGCCTTAAACTTAGATCTAGACCCATTGGACCTGGATTACTACAGATGGTCTGAAATTTAAAAAGTTAACAAAACCAAGAAAAACTAAAATCAGTAAGCCTTGGACAAGCTGGAGTTTAGATATCGGACTCAACATCCACATCTATGAAGATTGGTGGGGTCACCACTTCCTCTAGATCATTTGTTGCTTGATAGTTGCTGCTTGCACGACTCCTTTAGCTTTTCTTTCCATTTCCCTCCTCACTATCTGGCCTACATCCTTTGCCACGGTTTTTGTTTCAAGTTTTCAACATCTTGGGTATCACTACTACTTGCTTTTGAGCCCCATATAGCGTTAATAACATAGTTTTAAAAATCGGAATCGGACTTTGAATCGGTTGAGGGTAAACTCAAAATCAGAATCTGAATCGGTAATGAATCAGTTATAAATCGACCGATTTGAATTTAATGACTCGGTTTACTAAAAAATACATAAAATATTTAAATTTTAAAGAAAAACAACATTTTCAAGATTTTAATCCATGATTCCAAAGCATTATAGACTCCAACTTCCAAGCAACACAACCACTCCACAACTGCCAACTCCATAGCCACTATTCACTGTCCACAGTCCACACACAACTCATTGTCCATAGACTCCACACTCCACAGGCTAATGGCTATAGCCATTGCTCTAACTTTTGTCCATTGCTCCACTGCAGACTACTTGACAAGTCCACATTGGCAACTGCACAATCCACTTATTGCTCAAGGTTCAACACAGACCCTAGACTCCCAAGTCTGTCTCAACTCCCTCATTATTCACAAACTGTGGCTCCTCACAAGAATTACATTAATGAAGGAGGATGGGTGTAAGCAATAGAGGGGGGGGGGGGCAATAAATAGGTAGCTGTGTTAGGGTTGGGTTAGGTTAGGAAAAGGCCCATCCAAAAATGAATTTGTTGTAGTTTTTCAAGTCCACGAGTTCCCCACACCTTTCCCAGAAAAATCGGCCAGATTTTGACGTAGACCCGCCAATCCGATCGATTTGGTACCGAATTGGTTGATTCAGTGTCCAAATCAGGTTAGTTTGGTACCGAACTGGTCGATCGAACCAATCTAGTAACCGATTTGACTCGATCGCTCATCAAATCAGTAAATCGGTTGAAACTGAAATTGATTTTAGGGTTTTTAAAACTATGGTTAATAAGTTTTTTCATATTTATTATTTCTTTGGTCCAACTATTGAAGAATCTCAAATTTCTGTTTCCCTTTAATCTCCATGGCACAGGTTACAATCTCTTTTGATATGTTGTAGAGGTCTATTGTTTTTGAATACTTGGTCTGTCTACCTCTCGAATAGCTTGTGTTGGAGATCCAGGGATATAGTTCCTCATTAATTCAGGTACTAGAAGTGTGGCCACTTTTCATCCTTACCTTGTATTTGAGAGCCTCCACCTCCTTTTTAACTTCTGTAGAAAATCACCTTCGGTTTGCCTTTGTTCGCTGTAGCCTATAACCCTTGTAGGTGAAATCTTCTTCTTTGTTCGTGCAGGTCCTTCTTTTGGCATTGTTTCATTCTTACCTTTGTGTGGGTGAAGCCTCTAAGTGCCTTGCTCTACTTCAATTGTCATTGTTGTCACCCATCTAGACCAACCTTATGAGCCAACCATTGCCAGTAAACAATCAACCAATTAGAAGTACCTCTCCCCTATTCTTTGCTTAAATTCCCTAAGCTTAGATCCGAAGTTGGATGCTAAGAGCTTGGTCTCAAAGTAAGGATCCCTATCCTTTGAATACCAATGCCAGAGTCAATATTTTAATGCTTTCCTTCCAAAATCAGGAGAGAAAACTTTGCTCTCATTCCCTTGTTAAGATAGAGAGAGATTTAGCTATCCAAGTCGCAACCCTCCATTATTAATGGTTGTCTTGCCCACATCAAATTGTGATTAAACCACATTATGGGAGGGTTGGTGCATGAACAAGCTATAATGCCTTAGGTCCCCACTTTCGTCAGGTCCACATTTGTCACCTGGCCATCACCTTGCCATGTGCTTGTCTTAGGTTGCCACACATTGTCCTTGCCACTTGTTACTGCTCAAATTAGCACCTTGATTAAGGTCACGGATCCTGGTGCTATGAGAGGTAAGTATGGGAGAAGCTAGTGCCCAATGTCACCATAAGTCAACTTCTTAACACTTTAGGTCAACACCTAAGACCAAGGGGGGGGTTTCCCTAATATTGGTGGAATATATTTGCAAATCACTCAAACACAACCAAATACCTTTCACAAGCAACCTCTTGATTAGGACCACTATCTTTATGGGGTTAACTAATGAAGCATAAATATGACACCTCAAGAGGGTAGGTGTAACATCCTTGCCTTTTGGCAAGTGACAAACCCACTCCTACCCATCCATTGGTGGTTCAGGTGCATGGGCAATCTACATGCTTGACACAACCAAGGGGTGGATTGACACATTTGGGCACTTCCAGGAGATGTAATTGTGGGCAATGATGGATAGAGCATGGGTGAGGAGCTTTCGATAGCAAGGCATGCGACCAAGAAGCTTCAACGAGTCGACAAAGGCTTCAACAAGAGGACATTGGCAAGGTGCTTCAGCAGTCGACAAAGGCTTCTGTAGAAAAGGCTTCGACACGCAACAAAGTGGAAGAGATGCCATCGGGTCCACTTGCTTAAGGCATGGTGGCAAGACACCTCAATGAGGGGCAAAAGGGTTGTACACCACGTCGAGCACGTGTAGATGCCATTGGCATGACATTTGGGCTTGTGGACAAAGGGGCTCAAATGCATGTCAAGGAATAGAGAAACAATTGAGAGTGAAGCACCCTATGCTGGCAGGGCGTTCAACGAAAGTGCCCAAGTGTTGGAATTGATTTGGGAGATTTATTGAGGGGCCTTTAGATTGATTTTCAAGAGAGCGCCTAGATTTCTTGGGGCTTCCCTAAATGGCGTGCCTGTTCCTTGTGCACCCACTTGAGATGAGGACGTCTCGTATATATATTGGATGGATGCATTTGAGCAAGAGCATCTAAGGAGGAATCCAAGATCCAATTCAAGGAATCCAAGGGGAATCAAGAATGAGGATCCTAGGAGCATTCTAAGAGCTAAGGCTAATGGGAAAGAGCTTTGTGGTAGATGGTGTTGAGATAGAGCACATAAGTGAGACAGTTTACGACAACAAGCTTCAAGATAGATAGAGGTGCACAAAGCAAACTTGGAGAGTTGGGACGAAGTGCCCAAGGTGTGTTGTTTTTTGTATTTTAGGTAGTAGGTTGTAGGCCGCACCCCCTTTGTATTTGAGGTTTCGACCATTGCCCAAACCACTCATTGTAATCTGTTCACTTAATAAAGTTTTGTTGGGTGCTTGGTTTGGGCACCCACCCAATATCTTGTGTTGTGTTTTGGTCTCTTTGTTGAATTGGCTAAGTATAGAGCACACACATAATAGTCTAAGTCCAAGTGCAGGTTGGCAGGGTTGTTTGGCATGGTTGGCTCAAGTAGTGGGTAGCTCACTGGTTGAAGGTATAGGCATGCCATTGGTGAAGAGTGTAGCTCATCTAAAAGTAATTTCAAGTGACCAAGTCCTCAAATCAAAATTTGGGTGGTACCTCATAAATTGTTGAAGTTTGAGCAAGTCTAGGTAACTAAAGCTTTGGGGTTATGATAAGTTGGTATGAGAGTTGAAGGTTAATTGGATTTAAGTTTTGGGAAGCTCTTCACAATTGTCACAAAGTGATAATTGGTATTAGAGCTTAAAGAAGACTTGGAAGCTGGTCTTCACAAATGTCTTGAAGTGGCAGTTGGTATTAGAACTTAAAGAAGATTTGGAAGTTGCTCATTGCAATTATCTTGAAAGTGACAGTTAGTATTAGAGCCGAGAAGTGTTTTGGAAGTGACAGTATTAGAACTGAGAAGTGTTCCAAAAGAGAAGTTTCGGTAGAGGTGCGCCTTGAACATTGTACTTAGGTAAAGGTGTGCCCATAACACATCGTGCCCAGAAAATAGAATGGGCATCGGGAGAAGTGTGCTCGAGACTTGGCGCACTGAAAGTCAGAGTGCGCCTATGAAATAGTGCACTCGGGGGATAACGCGTTGGGAGAGGTGCACCCAAGACATATTGTGTTGGGATCAGTCATCCAAGAAAGAGTTATACCCAAAAGTTGAAGCACGTTGGAGAGGTGTGCTCATAGCACAGTGCGTGCGCGACATAGCGTGCCTAGGAGCACAGTGTGCCTGAAACATAACGCGCCCAGGAGGAGATGTGCTTGTTGCCATAAGTGATCCTGAGAAGCAGAGTGTGTTTGCACGACAATGGTCCCTAGCAGAGCACCCATAAATTCAGATTAAGGGCGTTGGAAGCTGTAGATGACGGATTGATCGGTAGACTCTTCGAATGTGCTTGGGGGGTTGAATCATTTTTGGGTTACTACATAGATGGCGCCAAAGAGTCGTAGAAGACCAAGATGCAGGATAAGTTCAAGGAACAAGAAGGAGAAAGCATCAAGAAAGTCTTGAGTTGTGCCTTGCGGGCATAAAGCAGACAGAGTGAACTAGTGCGAAGGTTGAAGCCTTGTACGAGAAGGAGTTGAAGTCATTCAAAAGAAAGAAGACCGAATTCGTATTGACAATGCAATCAAAGCACAAAAGTAAGTTCATTGCATGTTTTCTTTGTTCACATAACCACTTTGCCCAAAATTGTACTTTGAAACCAAAGTTGGAATGGCGCTTAGAAGAAGCATGACTCGCATTGGTTGTGAAGCTGATAGACTTGGGAGAAGTTCAAGTGTAGGAAACTTCAAAGGGGATGATGCAAGTTCTAAGTGCCTTGACGAGAGCCCTGAGCAAGTTTGTTGAGGATCACGGGGAAGCTTCGCAGGAAGGAAGACAGAATGACCTCAGTTTTGTGTTTGTGACAATGAGTGGATTAAAGTTGGCCACTTTTATTGACTCCGGTGCACACACACTGTTTGGTAGGTGAACGAACCGCTACTTCATTTCACCATATGCTTGAGGCAAGCTTGGATGCGTTCAAGGGAGTGAACTCATCTGTGAAGCTAACAATAGTGGTAGTTCGCTCCGTATTGTTGAAGGTTGGGAAATAGTTTGGCACTTTAGACTTGACGATGGTTTCGATGGATGACCACAAAGTCATCACGGGGCAGGTTTTCCTCAAGCTTGCCAAACCCATTCCTTCGTCCCATTGGAATTGCTTGATGTTATTAAATGAAGCAGGTTCTAAGTGCCTTGATGGGAGGCTTGAGCAAGTTTGTTGAGGATCACGGGGAAGCTTCACAAGAAGGAAGACATAATGACCTCAGTTTTGTGTATGCGACAATGAGTGGATTAAAGTTGGCCACTTTGATTGACTTAGGTGCAACACACCGTTTTGTAGGTGAATGAACCACTACTACATTTCACCGTATGCCCGAGGCAAGCTTGGATGCGTTCAAGATAGTGAACTCATCTGTGAAGCCAACAGTAGTGGTAGTTCGTTCTTCACTATTGAAGGTTGGGAAATAGTTTGGCAGGACTTGACAGTGGTTTCGATGGATGAACACAAAGTCTTCAAGGGGCAGGATTTCTTCAAGCTTGCCAAAGCCATTCCTTTGCCCCATTGGAACCGCTTGATGTTATTAAACAAAGTTGGGACTTACAGTGTGCCCTTGATCGATAGGAAGATGGGACAGATGCCCAGGATGTCTTCCATTACATGGATTAAGGCAATTGATGAGCCCGTCAGCTTGCCTAGCATCATCGTATAGTAGTAGCAGAACCAGAGCTTGGGTAGAGCAACCATAGGTGCATAAGAGGACACAATTCATGTAGAAAAGAGGTTAGCAAAGTTGGACACTTTGTTGGATTCAAACTTACAAGGGATTAACCTTGCTGTGCTTTGGATGATCAAAGGCAAGACTTCGAAGGCATGGAGGTGTTTGTGAAGTTCGACAACAACGACACTTGCCAAGGGAAAAAGAGTTCATTTATTGGGTCTCAACTACATTGGTAGGCTACTACCCAACAGTCTCATCGATTGTAAGACGGTGGTGAATGAAGCAAGTTGTAGACCCATGCATAAGATGGGTGCAGTTCATGATCATGACAACCGGTAAGAAGAGGAACATTGCTATTGTTGAGGACGTTGAGGCTCAACCACATGACAGTGTTGAGCAAGGCAATGTAGGGACAACAAAAGAAGAAAGAATGAGAAGTTGTGAAGAGGGCAAAGGCACATTCGCATGTCATGAAGACAGTGGTATCAAGAAGACATCGCAGAAAGCAATCAAGACACTCACGGCTAGGTGCGATAATGAAGGAAGAAGACTTCCTAGACAGGGATCCACAACCATTGTGGAGTTTTGTCGATATGCGATGGGGATTTATGACTACTAGTTGACTCCCACCCGATTGCATATATTGGGTTGTAGACCATCGAAATGAGATGTAGTTCTGAGGTATTTGTGTACAAAACACAAGACAAACACTTGGTTTGGCTATGGTGTTGATCATCACTTACCAAACTATGTTCATGAATGATAGCAGTGGGTTGGCTCATTGCTTGGGAGTGGGTAATGGAGCCTTAGAAAGTTTTCTCAAATACAATAGTGGGCAAAGGTAGCCTAGTGACTTTGCCTTAGCCAAAAAGTGAGTTGTGTAGGTTGATTGAAATGTAGAAGGGAAAAAACGAATTTGGCACGAGGAGTGTGTTCTCATGGGATGGATGCGCAACGGTTGGACTGATCACCCAATTAGTTTAGACATGGCAGATATTAACGTACAAAGACATGGCACAATGGCTAAGTACCAAAGCGGTAGTCAACACTTGGGAATCTTGATAGCCTTCTAGTGAAGGTTGAGTTGCCATGGCGTAGTGTAAGACAATGGTAACAATAGTGGGTTGTGATCATAAGGAAAGCTGCAACCCTAACTTGTTGCATCTTGAAAACATTGTGGATAGACTTGGGCCAAGTTGTTTGAGAAGCACACGTATTGGATTAGGGATAGTGTGTAGTGGTTAGAAGCAACCATGGACGAGTGCAAGCATGTAAGGAAACCGACAGCTCATGCGAGATTACCAAGGATGATAACGAAATTGAATTGGGGAGGATGTAACGTCCTTGCATTTTGGTAAGTGACAATCCCACACCTACCCATCCATTGACAGCTCATGCGAATGGGCAATCGACATGTCCAACACGACCAAGGGGTGGATCAACACATTTGGGCACTTCTAGGAGCATGCAAGGCAATCGTGGGCATTGATGGATTGGGCATGGGTGTGGGGCTTTCGACAACAGGGCATGCGATCAAGAAGCTTAGACGAGTCAGCAAAGGCTTTAGCAAGAGGACCATCAGCAAGGGGTTTTAGCAATCAACAAAGGCTTCGGTAGAAAAGGCTAGCATGCAACAAAGTGGAAGAGATGCCATCAGGTCCACTTGCCTAAGGTGTGGTGGTAAGACACCTCGATGAGGGGCAAAATGGTTTCACACCATGTTAGGCACATGTGGAAACCATCGACATGACATTCGGGCTTGTGGACAAAGGGATTGAAGTGCATGTTAAGGAATCGAGAAAACAATTGGTAAAGTGGAGCACTCGATGTTGTAAGGGCATTGGGAGAAGTACCCAAGTGCTGGGAATCTGGGATCGGGTTAGGAGGTTTATTGATTGTCGGTAGAGTGCCCAGATTTCTTGGGGCTTCTTTGAATGATGCGTCTGTCCCATATGCATCCACTTGAGATGAGAACATCTCATATAAATTGGATGTACATATTTGAGCAAGAATCCAAGGGGAATCAAGAATGAGGATCCTAGGAGCATTCTAAAAGCTAAGGCTAAGGGGAAAGAGCTCTATGGTAGATGGTCTTAAAATAGAGCACACAAGCGAGACAAGTTACAACAGCAGGCTTTGTGAGAGACAAAGGAGAGTTGGGACGGGTTGCAACAAGTAAATGAGGAGAGTTGGGACGGATTGCCCAAGGAGTGTTGTTTGTTGTATTTTGGGTACTAGGCTGTAGGTCGCACCCTTTTTGTATCTAAGGTTTCAATTGCCCAGACCACCCATTGTAATTTTTTCACTTAAAATAAAGTTTTGTCGGGTGCTTAGTTTGGGTCCCTGTTATTGCCTTTCACACATGTGGGGGGAGGACGTGGTAGAAATCTTCAAGCCACCCGGTGTGTCCTTGGGGGCAAGTCTCAAGTCAAGGTTGTCAACTTGTTTTTGACTCCTCCGTTTAGGCCAACTCCTAACAAATCCAAGGGGGTAGACCATATTAGTTGCTAAGGTTGTTAAGGCTTAGTGTGATGATGATTTAGTTGTTTAGGAGTTTTGATAATAAATAAACAATTGAACAAGATATTGCAACAGAAATATTTAAATCACAACAACATATAGATTAACACATGATATGTAGAGCACACAGAAACAAATGATTGTATAATGTAAAAACAGTGCCAATGGAGTCCAAAGATAAAAGAGTGTTGTTGTATTGTCGAAAGAAAATGTGTTGCAAGAGCTCTTGGTCAATTTTAGATTAATATGGAGATGAGTGAATTAACTTAGGGGGAAGGGAACTCCAAATATACTCGAAGGTAAGAGGAGTATGTCCAAAACCCTTATCCGTTGCGGCAGGGAATATATGGGCTCGTTGGAGTCTTTGAGACGTGTTCAACACTACACCAACAAGGGTGTAGCCTAACGGTGTCTCGCGGTCATTACCTAGTTGTTCTCGCTTTCTCTGTGGATTTTGTCACTGCAACGGATCAAATCGAGGCGTTGGATTTTCGCCTGGGGAGGTTAATTGAAATGTGAAAACTAATTAAGCTAGTCACCCATGTTGCTTTTGATGCAACCAATTGTTCGGCTGAACTGCAACGGTGCAAAGCATACACAATGGAGTCTGAGTAATTTGTAAGGATTTTATGACTTGTTTGTTTGTTAAAAAAGGAAAAAATGACCTCCAAGAGTCTCTTTCGATTCAAGTGAACCTCAATCGAGAAAGCAAGGGGGGGTCATTTTTATTATGTTAAAGTGAAATAAACTGAAAAGCAAGAAAGAAAGACAAGTTATCTAATTAATCCTACTGCGCATCTCTTTCCCTTTCTAGTAACTCGGGAAGTCGTGGGGTAAGTGTTAATATTACTTTGATTTAACAAGATATGGAATGATACATCATTTATCAAAGTATGCTATCCCGCAACAAAGAAATAAACTAAAGAAAAGCAAAAAAATGCAAAAAAAATCGAAAAAAGACAAAGATGCGGACCCCCCCTGGGGGGATGGGGAGTGGGCTCGAAAGAGCCTACTCGAGATACCTTTTATTTATTGTGGTTACAATATTAGAAGAAGTGCTCTTTGGTTCTTGTTATCTGGGATCAAAGAGAAAAAGAATCTCGACTGCAAGGGGAACTTCTGGGAAGCTCTGGATGGCCAAAAATGTATTTTCGAGTAGAGTTTCCTTATCATTTTTTATGGACCTGCTAAAAACCAGCGAGCAAATGTCAGTAAAAAGTGCACAAAAACACTTTGGAAGTGTCTTTGGACAACCCACAAAAATCTAAAAAAAATTCTAAGTTAAACTATATGAAAAATGCAGTACAATAACCAAGGAAAGCTTGGGCAGCCAATACAATGTGCACTTTATATTGCAAGATTTAACTTTAAATAAAGAAAGACTATTCACTTTAAACAAGCTTTAGATTTATTTTAAAACCGCTTATAAAAAATGAAAGACTTTTACTGCTAGATCTAGTTTTAAAAAAAAAGACTTGGACCTTTTTTCAATGAAACTAGATCTATGCATGCAACTCATATATGTTCAGATCTAGAAAAGATATTAGCTTTAAAACATTAGATTTAAGATATAAGAGACAAGTAACCAGTGAAGTATTGATAAAAAAGGAGAAAGAGTGAAAGAGGTGGCTTGGTGCCTGAATGATCAACCGTGGAGCTTTTTGGTGGAACGTCGAGGGCCTATGCCTTTGAAAATGTTTGGAGAAAATGAATAAACAAACTAGATCAATGCTTTATCCAAGCTAGGAACCTGCAACTAATCCAATGGCTTGCTAAGATGCTTGTGAGATCCAGTTAATACATAAATAGAGAGATTAAAACAAAATGAATATAATTTTAGAAAACATGTTAGATCTAGATCTCTAGGCATGCATATGAGAAAAGGAAATGCCAATAAACTTATTAACTAAGCTCCTTTCCTACCAAGATCACAATAAACTTATTAACAATCTTTCAGCACTGGATCCACAAGACCATAACAAGCAAGCTATGAACGAAAAGATACAAATTAACTCGGTGAAACATGGCAATGCTCATCCACACAAAATAACATGACACCATCTTGCCTCCAAAGCTTTCTTTTATTCCATGCAACAAAAAATAACTACAGTATTACAACAGCAAACCAATTCTCTAGCCAGCTCCAACTAGCTTGAATGAGAGAATGGCAGCTTTATTTATAACCAAGCAAGCTCCTGGGGGGTTACCTACACTAAAGATAGAGTGGAAGTTTATCTGAGTGAATCTGAAGAGACAATACCACCTTTCACCCATCTAACTTCTCCCACCAATGATCATGCACCAGTCACCACCTAACTCCTCCATATTGGCGTCAACAACCACCAACCCTTCGCTAGCTTCATTGACGCATTCCCTAGAGGTTGACGTCATTTCTTTTTTTCCCCACATGCGATCTCTTTTAATTTAAACCAAAGTTTATTTCTAAAACTTCAAGTTGAGGAGGGGTCCCCCTCTTCCTATCGCTAGCCTCCATACTTTGCTAGCGTGAAGTTTGACGTCAACTCTCTCCCATATTTGCTATTACTCAAGAAATAAATCAAGGTTTAACATAAACCAAAGTTTAAAACAATTTCATGTAAAAGGGGGGTCCACCACTTATGCCAACACAAGCTTTGATTTGGTGCTAGTGCTTTCTACTATGGCTTGAAGTTGATGTCACTTACAATTTAAAAAACATTTGCTACCTCTTTTAAACCAAAGTTTGGGATGTTTACAAGTTAAAGAGGGGGGTTGCATGTTTTATGGGGACCCATGCCATGTCATCCCATCACCTTAATATTTTAAATCTTTGACTTTCTCATCCTGTCTTTTTGTGCCAGTTTGATGCACTTTAGCATTAAAATACTGCTTTGATAACTCTGTTAGCTGAATAATGCTCCATGGGGTGTTTCGATTGCCCAAAATATATGAAAAGTGGCCTTTGGGGAAAGAGGACGCTCTGAGTGTGAAAACGAGCATCCCCACGCCAAAAATGGACTTTGAACCCGACTCTTATTACACTTTGAAGTTTTTTTAATTAAACCATTAAAAAATGTCCTAATTTTGCAGGAAAAATTATTTTTCTTGGAATTAAACGAAACTCTAGGGTGACCTAGCACATGTCCATATGACTCAATTTGAATGCCTAGCATGTTGAAAAACATTGACATGAAGACTCTAATAACCTCCTAAGGCCTAACCACCAAGACGACTACCCAAACTTTGGAGGTGTGAGTGAAAAACTCGGAAATTATTAGTTGTTTGTTCAACAACCAATAATAACCAAGGGAAAAAACACTCTGGGCTAGTTGGCTTGATGCTTAAGTCTAGGAAGCCGAGCAACCTTTTATAAAAATTTATCATGCTAGAATATTTTTTACAATTTCCCCAAGCGGGTATGGACATGTGTTATAAAAACAATTGAACAGACTCCCAGAAAAAAGTCTGGCAGACTTCTGAACTTTGATCATGAATAAGTGTGCATGTTCAAACCTTGTCGGCTCACTTGAAAAAACCACCAAGTACAACTTAGGTGGTAACAGAGCCCACCTGATATTTTGTGTTGTGTTTTGGTCTCTTGGTTGTGTTACAAAAAAAATTAAACGGATTCCCAGAAAAAGCATGGCGGACTTCTGAACTCTGATCATGAATAAGCGTGCTTGTTCAAACCTTGCCGATTCACTTGAAAAACCCACCAAGTACAACTTAGGTGGTAACAGTGCCCACTTGATATTTTGTGTTGTGTTTTGGTCTCTTGGTTGTGTAACTATTGAATTGCCCAAGTATAGAATACACACATAATAATCTAAGTCCAATTGCAAGTTGGTAGGGTTGTTGGGCACGGTTAGCTCAATCAACGGGTAGCTCACTAACAGAAGGTATGGTCATGTCGTGACTGAATAGGGTGTAGTCCACTTAAAAGTAAATTTGGGTGACCAATTCCTCGAGACAAAATTCTTGTGGCATTGTATGATTGTCAAAGTTTGGGGAAGCCCACGTACAAAAGCTTTGGGGTTATGCAAGTAGGAGTTAGAGTACTTTATAATCACGTATGTGATAGATAACCATAGTATCTTACTGCTGTTATAAGATTACAACAATCAATAACTTTTTTGCCGGTAGGAGTTGGAGTAATTTATAATCACTTATGAGATAGATAACTACAATATCTTGTTGATGTTATAAGATTACAACAGTCAATAACATTTCAGCAATCAATGGGTAAACCAATCAAACTTCACCAATATACCTCAAGAGGATAAAAGGATGCCCTAAATTAGATCTGAAACTTTTTAACCAGATCTGGTTTAAGACCTAACTGTCCCTCAAAATAGATGGTGGACCTGCTTAAACTTTTTCAATAGATGCTCAACCCCCTAGGGGTCAAACCAAGGCCTTTCCCAACTCTTTTAGGCCTTCAAAACTTGCTAATTTTACTGCTATACCTGTTATATCAGATCTGAAAAACACCGGTACTTCCCACAAAAATATTAATATCTCACAATCTAGCCACAAAAGGGATACTCGCTCAAGGATCCTCCATGAAACCCAAGGGGCACATTTTTTGGGTGGATTAGAATTCTCAATGTTGCAATAATTTTTGAGATATGATTTTTAAAATTTTTAGAGTTTTCACAGTATTAAAGTTCTTGTATTTTTTGAAATATATACAACAAAAATTTGGTAAAAAATTTAAGAAGAGAAGGGGCCAGACCTTAGTCCTTGACCCTAAGGCAAAAAGAGAACAGGGTTAATGTCCCTTCTCAATTTGGCAATTCAATTTTTACAAATTAGGGCATAGATTAGTAACCTCAGACAGGTCAAAGTAGCCTTAGCCTAATTAGGGCAAATAATGAACTCTAAGGCCCACTTATGGATAGCTCCTTCAAGAGGAAAGTCTCCTCAAACAAGATTGACAAGATGCAAACAAAACCCTAGTTTGCCTTGCTTAAGGTGCACAAGAGCAATGTTAGACAAGAAAATTAAAAGATCTTACCAACATCGGCCACCAAGAAAAGAGCAAGAGATATCTTAGGTCCTTCCTTAACCTTGAGTTATAACAACTATTCACTTGGATCAACCTTAAGAGAGATAGCAAACCCTAGAACAACATCATTTATCCTTCGCCACAAGAGAAACATGCCAAAAAGAGAAATGTGTATGGCCTCAATTGCTCATGTAGAGAAAAAGTAAAATGATAGTATTTGAACCCTTATTGTTACAATTGAGAGGGATGTGCTCTTTTTTTATATGGAGCAACCTAGCCTCTTTAACTTTATAACCTACCTTACTAAAAGATAAAATAACTTAAAATTAGGGTATGTCTCCCACAAATTGACGACTAAACCTCAAAAGGACATAAAATAATGATAAATTGATGCAAATGACTTCAACCAAGTGAAATATCGAGTCTAAAGGAGGACATCACGCCCCAACTAACCCCAACGATGTGTTTGTCCTTCAATGATCTCCTTTTTAGCAAGGTAAAGCTTTTTTCAAAGGATGAGTCATTATGATTTTGGCATATGGAGGTCAAGAGAAGGGGTAAAACATCAAAAGGAAGGAATAAGTGGGCATAGATAACGTGTGCTAAAGCGGGTATGACAACCCTTATAAGTGCAATCACCTATACATAGCATAAACACAAGTGTGGCTAGGAGCCCCTGAGCCATGTGTCTTAATGAATTTATCCCAAGGTGCCCTATACACCCACTAAGGGTGTAAATGCCCAACATGATGGGGAACTTTTGCCCATCAAGGGGTGGTTAGTAGAGCCACTAAGTCAACATTCCTGAAATGAAAACCAACAAGACTTTCCATGACTAGACCAAAGGTCTTGAGCCCCACTAAACCAACACTTTTACTGTTTAAATAAGAAAGCCTAGACCTGGCCTTCTACAATGGCCAAAAACCCCATCACTTTGGTACATCTTGAAAGGCACGCTGCGAACAATTTGAGGCATAACACTACCTAATCTCCTTGACACCCCATACGAGGATTTTGATGTTAATGTTTACCTAAATTGCCCTTGTTCCCTTATTTTCTATACCAAAAATCAATTTAGGCTAGACTAATAGGTAGCCCTCCCCCTCCAGTTCCTAGCAGTGGGCCACCTCTTCTAGATAGAGGGGCACCCCTCCAGCAAGATCCAACTCTTCTAGTGAACCTTCCATTTAGAGATACCTTTTTCTTAGGCACCATATTGTAGGAGGGTTGTGATACAACATGAACTAGCATGTATGACTAAAGCCACAAAGAACAAAGCTATCCCAACTATAATTTAGAGGTGTTACTTACTGTCACCTCAATAACCACCTCTCTACACTTTAGGTTGGTTCTTCTCTAACTCAATGGGGACTTCCCCAAGATAGGATTGCAAGGCAATGGCACTAAAGACAAAAGGTGATTTGAAAAGGTAGCCTTAACAATATATTAGGTATTTTTTGTAGTATATATATATATATATATATATATATATATATATATATATATATATACCGGGTGATGGGAGGACCATGAAGATTAGTGTCGATCCCCATGGCTAATGGAGTAAAAGGGAGACTAGTACAAGAAAGGGGCTAGTTCATGAAAGGTTAGGGAAATTGGGATTGCATGCACATGCCACAAAGAAACCCTAACATGCTAAAAAATGAATGTATAAATCAACTAGGATGTCCCAAGTGTGGTGCCACATCAAAACAATGTCAACTAGGGTGTGCCTCATACACTGAAGTATTACAAGCTCCCCATGGCTAATGGAGTAAAAGGGAGACTAGTACAAGAAAGGGGCTAGTTCATGAAAGGTTAGGGAAATTGGGATTGCATGCACATGCCACAAAGAAACCCTAACATGCTAAAAAATGAATGTATAAATCAACTAGGATGTCCCAAGTGTGGTGCCACATCAAAACAATGTCAACTAGGGTGTGCCTCATACACTGAAGTATTACAAGCTCCCCATGGCTAATGGAGTAAAAGGGAGACTAGTACAAGAAAGGGGCTAGTTCATGAAAGGTTAGGGAAATTGGGATTGCATGCACATGCCACAAAGAAACCCTAACATGCTAAAAAATGAATGTATAAATCAACTAGGATGTCCCAAGTGTGGTGCCACATCAAAACAATGTCAACTAGGGTGTGCCTCATACACTGAAGTATTACAAGCT